>JAOXJP010231306.1:0-10649 GCA_025762735.1 Platanus orientalis | reverse complement strand
ATTACAATCCTATCACCTATTCTCTTAACATCTACAACTTCCTCCTTTAGATCTTTATCTACTATTTACTCCTATCCCATTTTTGTTTTTGGCTTCTTCTATGTACAAAGTTTAATTCTATCATTCTCCTTGGCCTTTTTTTCTTTCGACATAGTCCCTTGCAGACATGAAATATTAACTCTTATTCTTTTCATAGTATCTATTAAATCTATACTCTTACTCGTTGAGATTTCCATGTTCCAAGTTGCTAAGTGAATCATACTCTCTTGGACTAGCTCTCTACCCACACTCGTCCAGTGTGGGAACCCTTGTAGACTTATCATTGCATCCAGGAGCTTAAACAACACGTCGCTTAAAGGGAACACCCTTGATTACTCTTGCCGACTTGTCGCTACATCCAGGTGCCGATCGGGTGAGTCACATATAGGAACCATCTTAGCATTAGATTGAAACAACGAATTTCCAAGATTCGTGTTTAGATCGTTTGAGTGGGTTTTTATGCTGACTTTCAAATGGACGCAACCCTCCTCTATCCAAGCTTGGGACCGACAGTGTTTGAAGATACAAATCCCTATTCATAAACAAAAATGCTAAAAAAAAGAAGCTAAGAAAGATTTAAAAGATAATAAATTGAAGGCATATAATGACCTTTATCATAAATTAGGTACTAGAAATAGTGAGTTGGGTGTATATAAACTTGTTAGAAGAAAGGATAGGAAATGCATATGCACTAAATGTGAGAATCAAAGAGTCTTTGTGAACGATAAAACGATTAAAGAAAAAAGTTATTTTCAAAAATAAATAAATAAATGAAAATCATGTAGGGAATGTCGGTTTAGAAATTGGTAAAGTAGAGAAGATTAGAGATCAAAGGTGTCTTCGTAGCATTAGAATGTCGGAAGTTAGAGAAGCATTACGGAAGATGAAGATAGCAAAGGCATTAGGACCAAATGGTATCCCGATTAAGTTTTGGAAATGTATGGGAGATGATAGCTTATCATGGTTAACTAAACTATTTAACAAGATCCTTAGAACTAAAAAAATGCCAGATGAGTGGAGAAGATTATTGTGGTACCTATCTACAAGAAGAAGGGGGGTATTCAAAATTGCACCAATTATTGTGGAATCAAGCTTCTGAGTCATACAATAAAACTATGGGCGATAGTGATTGAATAAAAACTAAGATGTGAAAGTAGAGGGTCTAAAAAACAATACTTGGGAGATTGACGGCTGAAGCTATTTTCCTACTTCAATGATTGATGGAAAAATTTAAATAAAAAAAAAAAAAAAAGATCTTCACATGATATTTATTGACTTAGAAAAGGCATATGATAGAGTACCAATCATTTGGTGGGTTTTGAAAAAGAAAAGGGTCCTTGGTAGATATATTAACCTAGTTAAGGATATGTATGATGAAACAATAACTAGTGCTAGGACAATCAGAGGAGAGACAAGCGAGTCTACAACCACACTAGGCTTGCACCAAAGGTCAATCCTTATTGTAAGACGCGATAGTAATTGTTGGTTGCAACCCTTATTTAATTCATATAAAAATGGCATAAAATTACCTAGAGTTTTCCCATCCCATACTGTAATAACAGCTGACCAATAGAAGGACCCCAATGCATCCATCCATAAAATATTTCAACTAAATTAGAAGACCCAAAAGTTAATAATCTATATTGTATTGTGGTAAGAAACAAATTTTAGTTTGCAATTATGATTACCTTCCCAAGAGCATCCACCTATATTGTTGAAGTATATTAATTTGTCTCTCCTAACACCTTAAGGTTTTGGAAGAGTTGGCTAGTTTATTGTTAACATTATCTCAGAGCCAAGCCAGGCCACGAGTTCGAATCTCAAGTATTTTCCCGGATGCAGTGGTGTGCGCGTGTATATGCGTTGTGTGGATTCACGCTTGGTTCCTTGCGTGTGCTCCTAGGAGAGAACAATTTTCTCCTGAGGGAGGGTGTTGAAGTATATTAATTTGTGTCTCTCCTAATACCTTAAGGTTTTGAGAGAGTTAGTTTACTGTTAACAAGTATTGTCATATTGGGGTCAAGCTTCTCTATCACATTATCTAAAGCATCCAACAAGTTTACCCGCATGCCAAGTTGATGATCATACTGGTATTTGAGGTTAAGATAGTACACTAAAATTTAGAGAAACACATTTTAGAACCTAACCTAAACCAAACCATTGGCATTGCTTGAGGAATAATCAAATAAATAATAAATATAATTTTAACAAAATAAAGTAACTTACCATCCTTATGAAGTGGGTAAAGAAGTATCCTCATCCTTCTATCACTAATGATTTTGATGAAACGTGTCTATTAGAGGCAGCCACTTTTTTTGCCTCTTTCATCAAGTGGGTGGCCTTGTAAATGTATCCCCTTGTCGATTTATTGTCCCCATCTACCATCCTGACCCTCACAGACATTCACTACCATACAATACTCATCCCAGAAGGCATGACTAATCAGTATCTCTTCGGCTCTCCCACTTGTTGCACTCTTACTCTCCCTATAATCATACCACTTCTATGAAGAAAACAGGGCCTTCAAGCTAACCTTCTTCTACAGGTTACTCTATGATACTATGTAGATGGCAAAAGCGCGTCACACCTCACCATACTATATGGCCTCCGCACCTATCTCTCATCAATGCTAGGATATACTCATGATTATATATAAATGTAGTAATTGCCCAAGTTTATTCCACCACCTTCTTCACTGCCACTTATCTCTCATCAATGTTAAGATATACCGATGATTATACATAGATGTGGTAACTACCCTAGTCTATTCCACCACCTTCTTCACTACCTTTCTCTTCCTCATGTCCCTAAGCATGAGGTATATGTAATGAGCTATGCATGGGGTCCAGGATAGGTAATATTTTCTTGAATTCATAAGCTTTTCTCAGCCCTTCTTAAAATTGTTGCCATCTCTTTAATTACCTCTGCCAATAGTTTGTAAATATACATGGTATCCATGATAACAATGAATGCTTCCACAGATCTCAAAATATGGTGTGACAATCACAATACACCATAAAGTTGATGATTGATTATCTCATAGAACTAATCCAACCATCACACATAATAGTGACTTCATACTCTAGCCATTGTTTTTTCAAGACAACTATATACACCTCTAGGTCCCACTAATTCAAATGGTTTCTCATAACCTCATATGAGATGGGTGCCTTCACACCTACTCCTACCCTCCCCACCTCATCTAACAATATCTATTAGAAAGGCCCAGTAGTTGCATTGGAATGTTGTGGAAGAATGAAATCTTTGCATATGTTGCCCTAGCTCTATCACTAACATTTCTCCACATATCTTTCAATCTCCTTTGCTTTGGTTTAAAAAGCATGGACACTCCAAAATCCTCTGTGTGTTCGTGTTGGACACATATTGGACACAGACACATCGAAGATACCTCTACATGTGTGGCTGTAGCATGTTAAGAGTTTTTTTTTTTTTTTTGGGACACAACCTGAACACTTCCAAGTTCCGACACATGGTTCCGATACGACATTCTAGGGAATTTGGTAAAATAACTAGAAGAATAGGAGTTAATTGAAGAAATACCCAAAATAATATTATATTAAATACTAACAAGAAGAGAAATAAGAAGGCAACGAGGGTCATTGGTTTTCCTTGCGAAAGAGGGAAGGAGAAGAGGAAAAGAGGAGAAGAAAGAAAAAGAAGAAAAGGAGAGAGAGTCCATGGAGCATAAGAAAGGCTTGGTAATCATGATGGTGAGGGGAATATAGGATCATAATTGGATGATCTTGAAAACTTGTCCTCTATTTTCTCTTAGTTTTCTTTTTCACTTTCGTTGTAATTTATTTAATTTTTAGTACTTTGTACTCTTAAAGACTAAACATCATTGTATAGGTATTATCGCTTTTAAATTAGTTTTAGATATGGTTTTAAACATTTTGATGCTTTTTATTTATTTTTTAAACGTAAAATATAGCTAAAAATGTAAATTAATTAACTAATTAATCGTCGTATCCTTGTTGTATCGTATCCTAGTTTTTCAAGAGTTGTCATGTCGCTGTGACCATAATGTATTGTACTAGTGTCCCATGTTAGTGTTTGTGCTTCCTAGGCTTTGGTATTTGGGGGCAATAAAGACAAGGATCAATAGGAATTTGTTGTTCCTTTGTACTATAGGTGCGGGTGTCATGTCCCTGGCTTCTTGCATAGCCCTAGTGGTGCCACTACCAGTACCACAACCTCAAGAGCTACCACCCCCCTAGCCCCAGCACTCCTATTACTACCACTACCCCCTCCCTCATGTATAAAAGGCCCAAAATCTAGCCTAGAAGAGTTAATATTGTGAAGTTGCTCTCTCACATGTTGATCTACAATGCTTACCTTTACTGCAAGTCTATAGGGTTGTCAATGAACCGAGCTTTGAGCTTTTAATTGAGCTCGTTGACTAAACGAGTATGAGCCAAGCTACATTGAGCTCAGCTTGCTAAAAGCTCGGGTCATTAAAGGGTCTTATATTCATATAAAAATATATATAATTTAATGTGTTAATACAACAAAAGGACACATCATAATCAATGTATAATATTTTATTTTAAAATGTGATTGTTTTTAAGTAAAATATAAAGTTGCTTGTTATTAGAGTGTACTTTGTACTGTACATTAGTTTTGAGAGCAAAGGACCAAAATGACCCCAATAATTTACCAAAAGAAACGATTAATCAAAAAGTTTTTTAAAAAAAAGTGACTTGACGGAAATACACTACACAGGGTGATAAATGATTACCTTTGTTTGATTTGAACACTTTTTAAAATGTGTGACTCATTTAACCTTATACATATAGTCATTGCTCACTCACCAAAGATTAAGTTAACAAGCCGAGCTTGAGCCCGAATTGAACTCAACCCTTAGGCTCATGCCGAGCCTTGGTTGACAAACCCGAGCTGAGTTGGGCAAAGCTCAGCTCGTTGACACCCCTACAAGACTATACTTTGTTGCTCTGTCTCATAATCGGACGAGTATGCCAACCCCTCATCATCATTAGATTCTACATCCAATACAGCCCCTCTCAACACCACATCCCTCTCAAGCCCAGTCTTCTTCGCTACCTTTTGTTCATTCACATGCTTCGTCAATTGTCATTGCATCCTTGATTTCTTTCGGGACACATTTGCATTTTTGCACACTTTTATGCCCACTAGCTAAATGTTGTTTCAACCATGAAATCCCACCACCACACATCTCCTTACCACAATATCTACACTTCACCTTATATCAGTCCACATCAATCATGATCCCATGCAACCACCTGAAGCACCCTACTTTTGGGCCTAAAGCGAATGGTGGTGGGCATATTTACAATCCTGCAAATCACAAAGAATTTTTTTTAAAATTTAAAGCACACTAAATCCCATTTTTTAGATCTACCATTACATGAAATTATTTAAAAAGTGCTAAAATTCCAATATATATATATATATATATATATATATATATAATACAAAGAAACAGACACAATATGCTTTAATATGTTCTACCATGTTTGCTATAATTTTCTATTTTTTTCATTTTTCTGTAATTTCTAATTAATATTTTATTAAAAATACAAAAAAAAATTAAAAATTATAGAAAACACAATAGAATTAGGAGATCAATGTGTTCGACTATGCTTATTATATTTATTCAATTTTTATCGACACTTTTAGTATTTTATTTATTAAATAATTATATAAATAAAAATATCATGGGTTGTAGAATCTCATATAAAGAAACCAAAGCAAATAATGCTCATTTGGGGTATTTTTTAATTTTTAAAATAATTAATTAAATTTTTTATTTTCCAAAAAATAAATTTTAACTCCATGGAAGTGTAGATTTTCCATATGTGCATAACATATAAAAAATCTAAGATGATTGGAGTGAAAATAGGGGACTTACCAAAGTTGTTGATAAAGTTGGGGTTCTAGCTTTGATCCTTTGATCCAGCCCAAATACGTGTTTTTCCTTCAAAAGCAAGGTTTAAAGTATCGGTATCACAACCTTGGGATACAGATATGTATTGATGTATCGCATCGTAGGGAAACACTAATACATACATAAGAATAATTACATATAGAAAACAACCATCCATAATGGTTGGGAAAACGTCACCCACATGACATACGTAGTCACATATGAAAACTATGGAAACACAAAGGAAACCCTGGAATTTTCTTAAAGAAACTTCAGAAAATGTTATAATAAGCATCATTAAACACTTAGAAATCATTACACACTTAGGTACCAATAGTTATAAACCGGTACCCTTGTGACATGTTGCCACGCACGTTCAGAATTTTAAGTGCTAGTTGTTGATAAATAACACTACACACTACACAACAAAGCTACAAATCCACATAATCATTGACACAAATCTATAACCCAAACAATAATGTCATTCATTGATAATGTCACAAAAGTACAACTACAAGAGTGAAACTGGAGAAATATAATACAATAAGATATAGATAACCCACTCTTAAGCAATTAGCCTTAAGAATATAGAACATAATGCTTGTTGTAATTTTCTAAATTATTTTTCATTTTTGGTACTTTTTTAATTATTTTTTATTAAAAATATAAGAAAAATTAAAAAATACATAAAAATAGTAGAATTAAGAGAAACATGCATAGTATGTTTCAATGTGTTCTAATATGCATCCTGCATTTTTCTTCTTTTTTTGCATTTTTTATTATTTTTTATTTATTTAATCAATATATAGAAATAAAAAATAATTTTATTTAAAAAAAATACCAAATTGACATATTAAAAAAAAATAGACCAAACAATGCCCATTGACCTTTTTGCCTTAGTTATGGATGAGTTGACTAGACGTATATAGAAAGAGGCACCATGGTATATGCATGGTATCAAATATCTCGAAACATCTTAAATATCTTCCAATATATGTCCATGTCTACCAGGACCGGCATGACATATTTCTATACCGATATGAAACATTAAGTACATTATAAAAATTCATTTTTTGGTCAACATGATGTACGATGTCGGTGTGTTTGAACGAATATTCCCCTTTCACATTGTATTATTGCATAATATCAACATTGTGTTGTTATGATAAAAAATTATATGAAAAACGATAAATTTCGAAGAAGTAAAAGGAGAGAGAGGAAGAAGTTAAAGATTAGAAAGAAAAAAATGAAGAAAATCTACTTGTTTCCTTATGCTTAGACGGTTAGATTATAATATTTGTGTCAACCATTATGTATGCATGTGTATTTTTAAAGAATATTAAAATACAAGTGTACTAAAATAAGCTATCATCCCTAATGAATCTATTTGTTTCCTTGTGCATATGTAGTTAGATTAGAATATGCTTCTTAAGTTTCCACGATTTTTACAATATTTTTTTTCGATATTTTCAACATTTCCGATATATGTCTTATTTTGGCCTGATCGATATTTCCACCGACACCGACATTTTGAACCTTGGTAGTAAGGAGGGACATGTCAGCTTGTAGTAAGGAAGGACATGGCAGCTTGTAATTTAATGGCAGATATGGCCCTAAACAGAGCAGAATGGCCAAACAGGATTTGTGTAGCCAACCAAAAGTAGTTGGGATAAGGCTTCTTGTTGTTGTTGTTGTTGTACCTTCATTCCAAAGACTTCAGCATATTGCAAACAAAAAGTTCCTCCATAGGGTTTCACCCTTTTGTTGAAGGCATCAGTCAACCCTAAAACCCAGGACTAGATGACTTTTGATATTCTTTGAGGTGTCATCCAAAAACTGGCAAAAAAGTTGCAAAAAGGTCCATAGTCTTCTCACCACAGACAATGGAGAAGCAAATGATTGACCGTTCTACCTCTTGACGACACATGCAACATCTATGTAGAAGAGAATCCCCTATCAATGCAATATGACACATAATCAATATCTTATCAAAGTAGGCTAGCCATAAAAAGGAAGCCACTTTTGGTGGGACCTTGGATTTCCATTAAAACTGAGCTAGAAGGACCACTTTGTCTACAAGGAAAATAGCTAGATATAGGGATCCTTTAGGGTCTAAGACTAGATCCTACAATTCTCCGTTGAAAAAGAAGGGGTGACACCTTCAAGGAGAAGTAGAAGAGTGGAGACAAAGCCAATCTCTCAATCATTTAAAAGCCTTCTAAACTGAGGGTTCCAGTAACAATTCCCATCAATTACTTCCATATATTCTTTAAGTAAAGCCTCTCTGTAAGCGACCAGATGAAGAATGGAGGGGTGACATGCTTGATACCAAATAATGCAGGATCTACCTTGGAAAAGGAGTGAAATCCCCTGCTTTAATGGCCCAACAGAATCTAAAAACTAAAGAAGAAGGATCACAAAAGGGCAATTCAGGAAATTCCAATCAGAATCCGTGAATTGACCAAAATACCCCTTGTCATATGCCATAATTTTCTGCACTTTCAAAGGTAGATACTTAGATCTAAGATAAGTCTATGTCAAAATTTCAGCTCATCTAACAAGATTTTATTTAGCAAATTATAAAAATAGCAGTCAATAAGTACTTTAATGGAAGAAACCCTGGGATAGGGTATTAAAACAAAACCATAACTTACTGAAATCAACGGGAAATTTAATGGGGATTGAAGGGTTTGAGAGGGGACTTATAGGGGATAAAAATCCTAAAAAGAAGTGGAAGAAAGGGGCAATTTTGATGGACTAGGTACCCAAAAATTTTGCTGTTAAAATTGGATTAAAGGTCTCAAATGCATATAATGAACAGGGAATTCAGTATAGAAGTAAGATGGAATTTAATAGCAGTATAGAAGAGTAACTTGTGTAGGATAGGTTGATTAATCCTAAAACAGTGTCAAAAGTTTCCAGTCGTGAGGTATAATCCTGCTGCCCAGATTCTTCAAGTGTATAGGGCATTTCAGCAGAAACTAGAGAGATATATGAAGATGACAGGAGAAAACAAGGAGGAAAGATAATATGGTAAAAGAAGAAGAAGAATATGAGACTAGATGGAGAGATAGAAGGAGGGGAGGAGAAGATAAAAGAACTAGAAGAGAGGAAGAAGTAGGGGTTGTCAAGTAAGAGAGAATAGAGGGTAAATCCCTGCTAGCCAAAGGCTTCATAAAACCCTACTTTGTATTCAAAAAATTCACTGACTACTACCACTAAAAAAAAACTTATTTCTTTAGTCATTGTCGACTACAAGAGAGATTATATCCTTTTAAAGACCCAAAATAATAGATGAAATAAGAAACAAAAAGAAAATAGAAACTTGTAAACCTAAGGACTCGTGCGTGGGGTTCTTTAACACCCACCTTCTTAAAAAAAACATAACCTAAAACAACCAACCCTCTTTGGCCTTATGAAAGGTGCTTGAAAATTTACCCAAAAACAAAAACTAGAATGCCTCCATTGTCCTAACTCTAATACTTGATGAAATATAAAATAACATAATAAAATGACTTAAAACTGAGCCAAAGCCTCCATAATGTGCGCCTATGTGTCTTCCATGCTTCTCCTTGTGTGTCCTCATGTGTGGACCCCACCAAGGCCATGTGTGGATCCCACCATGCATCCAATGTCTGCATCAAACCCCCTTTGTTCGAAAAAAAAAACCTCGAGTTTTGTAGAGGGAAAGGATCAACAATGTTATGAAACTCAAACCACATAGCCATATGCCAAACCCACCCATGATCAGATTGTGATAAAACCTCATCGTCTTGTAAGCATCTGACATGGGAATGACCTTAGGGTATAAATCATCAGTCCTCTGCGAAGAAGCTGGTAGCAGAAAAACCTCAAAATACTCATCTGGCTGAACATGTACCAAATCCACAAGATCTGGAAACACTAATGGCTCATGGGCTCATGCATCAGTCAGAATGGACTGAATCTCATCCTGTACTAGAGTTGGAACCTTATCATATGCCTGGTCACAAACTGGGGCAGTGATAGAGCACTCATCAATGATCATAATGTGATCCTCAAGTAACACAACACAAGTCACATCAACACATTCCACATAAGTGCCTTCAACTCTAACCCTTACTTCAATTTCTTGTACTTCCATATCTGACTCTTCATCCACAACTTGTAACTCAGCACCATGTATTAGAAGCTCAGGCTGGTGGGAATCAATAAACTTTTCACTCTTCTTTGGCTTAGCAAGGCTGTACTTGTCAATGAATGCTTGAACACTATTTTTCCAATCCAGAACATCTGGAACCATGGTATCAAATATCTCGAAATATCTTAAATATCTTCTGACATATGTCTATGTCTACTAAGACCGACACGATATATTCATATACCGACACGAAATATCAAGTACATTATAAAAATTCATTTTTTGATCAACATGATGTACAATGTCGGTGGGTGGAGCAAATATTCCCCTTTCAAAGTGTATTATAGCCTAATATTGACATTATCTAGTTATGATAAAAAATTATATGAAAAATGATAAATTTCAAAGAAAGTAAAAGGAAGAAGAAGAAGAAGTTGAAGATAAGAAAGAAGAAAAAGAAGAGAATCTACTCATTCCCTATGCTTATATGGTTGGATTATAATATTTTTGTCAACCATTATGTATGTATGTGTATTTTTAAAGAATATTAAAATGCAAGTGTAC
>JAOXJP010231305.1:0-10649 GCA_025762735.1 Platanus orientalis | reverse complement strand
ATCCACCCTAGGGCAGAGTTACCCCAACTATAGGACCCTACTCTGTCCTGGTCCTCAAGCGCCGGTAATGACCAGAAGTATACCCGATCGCTCTTCGCACAAAAGACTGACTGAGTCAACATGAAAAGTAGGGAGGTCCAAGTGGAGTTATCCCTCTCTTCCTTTGAACTCCCGTCTATGGCCCATACATATTTTGTTAGGAACCAGGAGGCTAGGACACCTTTTGGTATCCTTGTAATACTCTATGGGCCAAGGCCCTATGCATATCCTTACCATATCCAAATCAAGCTCATCAGTCGACAAGGAAGGGATGCCACCAATGGGAAACCCCGTCATCATGTAGAAATCAATAGGGGACATCCCAATCTCTCCCATGGGCAAATGAAAGGCATAAGCCACTGGCAACCACCTCTCCGCCAATGCGTCATAAGTATCTGGTCTGCCTTCAGCACAGGCAAGGTAAGGAATGGGCCAAAACCCATCCCAGTCACCCACGCTTGGACCTTAGAACACATGCGCTCCCACAAGGTCTTAACTCTAGACCAAGATCCATGCTTCTCAACTTTGTCCCTAACCTATGTACAAAAAATGTATAACAAACATGCATAGTGCTTAAACAGAAGGAAATAACAAAAGAAAAAAAATGCAATTTTTGGTTTCAGGCCTAATGCCTAAAATTTTCCCAATGCCCGAATCTTCCACACCTGCTTTTAGTTAGCTGAAAATTCAGGCGTTACACCTGTAATTTAGGGCCGTAAGCTTCAGATGTAGAGGCATTTCAACATCATTGTTAAAACTGTCTAAATAGCTCTCTAAGCTACTTAAACAAGTTCTAAACACAAAAGGAACAAAAGATAATTCAAATTTATCATCCAAAGATTGAGATTTTTGTAAATCCAAAGGCTTCTAAAACAAATGTAAAGTTTTAAAGAATTCATGAAACCTTAAGTAAGGAAAAAAAAAGAGAAATCGAAAGCCTTGTTTAAAATCAATGGAAATCAATTGCAATTGAAATAGTGGTGAAGATTTTTATCCCATTCACCACTGGATTCTTCTATAGCGCGGTCTCTTGTCTTGAAAGAAGCAGTAAGTGTCACGATGATCCATCTTGGGTCATTGTCGAGTTTAAGTTTCAAATGTTTTGAGTTTGGAAGGTTGAGGGAAGTCTCTTAAGAAGCTCTCTCTCAGTCTATGATTGTTCAAACAATGAAAATAGGCTCGTAGGCCTTCTAAATCTTGTAACCACTCCCATCGCCTGGACGTGTTCCCCACGCCTAAATTTAATCGATTAAATTCAGGCATAGAAATGAAATTCAGGCGTCAGGTCTATTCCTGCTAAACTTTGCCTTTAGTTGGGAAGTCATATTTTGATTTTCTCCTCCTGATTGTTGTCAAGACATGGATTTCAAACTCATATCTTTGAAGTCCTACCCTTAGGCCTCCATAATTTTGTAAAAAGTCCGAATTACCCCTTTTCCCTGAAGAGCAAGAAATTTGGGAGAGACTAAAGCCAACTTAGGGCCACTATGACATTAGCATGCATCAACTTGGATTGACCTCTTTCAAAAGTGACCAGCTCATTTTGAGATCTTTCATCTATGGTTTTCCGCTTTGGAAAACAAGAGCTCACACCTACCATCTAGGAGCTTGAATCTTTCTTGGATTAGGAACATCGCCTCGGCATCGATGCTATGATCCTAACCCACAAGCCTAGATACTTCAAAGACCTTCATTAGGCATCTCCAAAACTTCCTTGCCCAAAGAAGCTTAGGAGAACACATACATCATCCTTTCAACCTCTTACTAGAAAGAAGTTGGAAGAAATTCGTTGTTTTCTTGGACCCGATCAAGTTCAGCGTTCACCCTATCCATCTTAGAATGACTTTTGTTTTCATATGAATTATCATCATATCAATAGAGTCATTTCCAACATCTTGGGGGGCAAGAAGACCCTAGCTCCCATGATCACATTTAAGACTATTACTGATCTCTCACATTGTACTCGACATCAACAAGCTCGATTACATAGTTGTATAACTTTCTTATAGGCTTGGCTACATGAACATGTGACCGTTTAGCCATTATCCCCCACTCATATACTCCACAATTTGACTTCTGCATAGGCACATGTCAACACTTAACCTTTTTCGGTCGAGGTCATGACATCCGATTATCAAAGTTTATTATTCAGTGTGCTTTCTGAACATGTCACTTGACAAAGCAAGAGACAAAAAGCACGCTATCCACACTTGTTCTCCAAGGGTCACCCTCATGTGACTATCATAGGGATATTCTAGAGCATCCCTTATGTACCTGTGCGCATCCTCCAATAGTTCGCTCTCAGGCAAGATCTCCTTGACTTCCCTACAGACTTTGAGGATGTATACAAGCTGAATCACATGACACCTACTTTTATCCGGTCTCTCTTGACCACCCTGTGGTATGACTCACCTAGGCGGATTACTTGGCACCAGTCCCTTGTATCCACAAAAGTCAAGGTTATGTCACTCACTTATGAGTCGTGGCTTCACCAAAAGCTTCCTACACAGCTAACACATTTGTCGCGTTTACCTCTTTAAACAAGAGGCCTTACATATATTCACCACCCTCATTATCTTCTTCAAATCCGGACATACTTTGACAAAATAAAAGGAAGTCCATGGGGACTTAGCTAACGAGCACGTCCAACGTGCTTAGACCAAGGCTTAC
This sequence comes from Platanus orientalis, assembly GCA_025762735.1. Lineage (NCBI taxonomy): Eukaryota > Viridiplantae > Streptophyta > Magnoliopsida > Proteales > Platanaceae > Platanus > Platanus orientalis. The sequence continues at coordinate 7,940 of JAOXJP010231305.1, read as the reverse complement.
TTAGAAGCTGAGTTGTACTTCCATGCCAAGGCCAAAGTCTCTCGAGACTGCACTCCACATAGGAGCAAATCCTAATTTGAGCTTACCCACTCCTCGAAGGGTGAGCTCAATGACATCAAAGCTTTCCATGATGACTTGGGAATTGAGATACAACGTAGCGATAGCACAACTTTCATACAAGATCAGTAGAGGCAATCTTGGGTTCACAAGCTGAGAGGATAACTCTTCTCCTTAAGCTATGACCCAGGGCCGCCTCCACCATTGCCACCTGTGGCACTTAATCTCTAGATTGTTTCCTCTATATTCTCGTTTCTGATATAATGGGGCAAGTATCCCCTCTTTTTGTAACCACTTCTGGTTTATATATATGTGCAAAGTTTTGCTTTCAAAATGGTGTTGTCAGCAAATGGACATGAATCTTGGAAATAATTGTAAAATTCTGGGGGCAAAACCCCTTTGTTTGCTTTATACTCTTGACAAATACTCTTTATCTGTTAAATGTTTAAAATCCATCTTAACAATTCTACAACTTTGGGACAGCGAGTAGAATCAAGCAAAGAAGACATTTTGCAAGAAGGATCTCTCACTCAGGCAACTATGGCAAGCGGACATTCACCTGGAATTTCCTCAAATGCGATCACCAAAGAAGCCCTAGAACCTTCAAGAAGACTTGCATACATACCCAACAATTCTCACAACATCCCCTCTTCCCATATTGTTATCTCATCCTTGTATCAAAATTGGGATGCTCACCATGTTTCCAAAGTCAAAAAGATCCATGACCAAGGTAAAGAGATTATGGGCGAGGAAGAAAAGCTAGAAACGGCTCGTTACCCCAAAATAGATTTTGGGGAGCTATGTTTATACCCTGGGTTGCACCTTCCAAATGGTGTCAAAGTCCCAAAATTCAAGAAGTATGATGGGCGAGGATGCCCTTACACACACTTGTGGAGATATTGTAATGATATGTTCTAATTGGGCGATGACGAGAGGGTCCTCATCCTCCTATTTTCATCAAGCTTAGAGGGCCAAGCCCTTAGGTGGCTTATAAACCTAGATGGGAGCAAGCTTCAAACCTGGATAGGCTTGTCATGAGCCTTTTGGGAGCAGTATAAGTTCAACTTGGACTTCTTGTCAGAGTCAGAAATGGTGAGACCTAAACTATTTGAATACCCTTTAGAGGAAGCTCTTTCTTCTTCTTCTGTCTTCTTCTTCTCTTCTTTTCTTTTAGGGTTTTTTGTTGCAAACCCATGTGTGCATGAACTTGAAGCTATTTATAGCCCCAATTTTGGTGTGGTGGAGGGTGGAGATTAACTTTAGTAATATCTCAATCAAGGGCTTGGATTAGCTTTGCTAAATTGAGTGTAGAGCTAGGGGTGGCTAGGATTAGTTTAGGGATGGGTGGCTAAGATTAGTTGATTTGTGCTAGGTGACATGGACAAGGGAGGGGCAGAGATGGGTTTAGCTCAATTGGATGGAGGGTAGAGATAGGGGTGTGCTAGTCGGCATGGATTGGTGAGGTGGACAAGGGGTGAATTTTGATGCCCTTTGCTAGGTTGTGGTTGGTTGCAAGTATCAAGGGAGAGCATAACTATGCCATTTAGGGTGGGCATGAAGGGCTCACTAGGGATTTGAAATTCAAAGACCTAATCTAAAGGTGAGGGGTAAGGGTGCACTTAGAAAGTCTAATGAGCTAAAGGTGAATGCATTAAATGATACTAATGAGTTGAAATTGAAAAGTCTTAGCTCATTAATGTGCATTAAATGCTTATGATGTTTTTGAACCCTTACTGTGCCCTCCAATTTTGTGCCCTCTTGGACTCGAAACATGGCAAACTCAGTGTCTGGTTTTGAAATCATAGATATTTTGATCGCAACAGACTAGTGGGAACCAAATTACAATAAGGGCGAGGGGTGAAATCAGGGTTTTCTGACCAAAAAAACTCTTAAATGGATTTTGGAAGGGCAAGATGGTAAATTTAATCCTGGAAATCATCAGGTAAAAGATGGCCCTTAGCACAGGTGAGCCATAGCCTCTGACTATGCTGAATTATAGTAACCAAGTAGGAAACTATACCAAAGGTACCCTTTCAGGCAGTTTGAGAGATTTTGACTAGAAAGATCGCTGAATTTTTTGTAGATCTCGACTATAGGCCATGTTTGGGGGATCTGAAGCTTGAGAAGTCTCAGAGCTATGGGAATTGATAGATTGACCACTGGATTCCCAAGTAGTTGCCAGAGGATTTTGGAAGCAGGGTCAGTTGGAGAGATAGAGCTTCTCTAGTTGCCTGAAGGCTGGTAGGATTGAGTTATCAAACATTCTCTGATGATTGAGTTATGAAATGATCTTTTAAGGGCAGGGGTGAAACTGAGAAAATACACTTGATCTTGCTGCATTCTGCGTCTGAGATAATTTTTTAGGGCATTCTACATACCAAATACAGACAGAATGTGTTTTGTCCTGGCTTAGGCATAAATGATGGTTAGGAATATAGGGTTTCTATAATCTAGTGAAACTTTGATACTTTAAAGGTCCTAAAATTACTATGGTATAGCCATTAAAAAATTGAATTTCTGAGTTTAGATGAACTCCCAGGAGTCGGTTAAGTACCTAATTTTTTGTCCTAATATATCGCTCTTTTTAGAGTTATTAACGGAATCTGAGTAGATAAGTCTTGTGAAAGCTCGCATTCCTTAGATGGTTTTTTGAAGGCCTCATGATTCAGGAGTGGTGGACACCAATTGATCTTGATTTGGAGGTCTGGAGAATGTTTTAGCTCCATATGAGTGACATGTAGCTAAATAGCTTTTTGACCCCTTAGGGAAGATTTGAGATTTCACAAGGGCTTGAGATTTTGAAGTTCTTTTCTTAGATCTGAAGATTTGAAGCTAAGGCAGGGGCTAAGATATGGTGATTGACCTTTCTAGATTCGGAGATTAGATGAAACTTTGAGAGAACTTTCAAAGGTCATTTTTTAGTCAAGGTTATCATAAGTAGAGAAATTGACTCTTGTTGTTCTCGAGTGGTGATGGCTCTGTGTGAGTTTCTCAAAATTGGGAGAAGCAAGGATGCATAGGATCTAAAATTACACCAATAAGCTAATGAGAGAGGCTTTGGGGATCCTTTAAGGGTATAGGGGTAAATTCTCGGAGGTGAAAAGTGTTAGGATTAGAGCTGAGTAATCTTAGCTAAAAACCAATTGGTGTCCAGAAAGGGAGACTCAACCCTTTTACCCCTTTGGCAGTGCAGAGCCCCGCGTCTATAAGGTGCTACTGGCGAGCCTGAGGGTCTTTGTAGTGCACACATGGCACACCGGCAGGATGGGCTGTCAAGCACCAATGCCACAGATGAGGTTGACGGCACCCCCCCATAAGGGTCCCCCCCACATGTGTCAGCGAGTCCCTAAGGGTGATTGCTGGCTGGTGACTCCAACAGCCAACAATCCCCGCCCGCAACACCTAGGGAACTCGAACCTGCAACCTTGCTCTGATACCAATTGTTAGGTCTGGAGCTGAGCCATCGTAGCTTAAAACCAATTGGTGTTCAAAAAGGGAGACTCAACTCTTTTATCCCTTTGGCAGCGCGGAGCCCCGCATCTATAACGTGCTACGGGCTAGCTTGAGGGGCTTCGCAGTGCACACGTGGCACACTGGTAGGATGGGTTATCAAGCACTGATTCCACATATAAAGTTGAGGGCACCCCCCATAAGGGTCCCCCCACGTGTCAGCGAGTCCCTAAGGGTGATTGTTGGCTGGTGACTCTAGCAGCTAATAAAAAGGGTAAAATGGTAATTTTTTACCTGCATGTCGAAAAATGTAAAAATGAGGATTCTTTGCCTATGACGCTTCATGACAAGAAGGCTTATATAGGCGAGAGAAATTCTGTGATCTTAGTAGTAGATAATTTTGGGCTTTTGAAGATAAAAGGGTAAAATGATAATTTTTTACCTGTGATGCTTTGTTGAGGGAAGGCTTATAGAGGCTGAAAAAATTGCAAATAACGTGGGTGGAGCTCTTAAATGTGGACCCTTAAAGTCTTGCTGATGCTTTGGTGAATAATTAGGGTTTGACCTAAAATGGTGTATTTGGACTGTAATGAGATGCTTTGACTGGTTCATTTATGACTGAAATATCCAAAAAGACTTGTCAAGAAATTCCTAACCTCCTAGAGTCCAGGTTTATTCTTCCTATACCAAGGGCACTTAGAGTATTGATGCCTAAATGTTGTCATGTTGTCCTTATTTAATTAACTGGCCCAAGTCAAATTTTGGGTGGTGACAATGCTCTTGTAGTAACATTCAAATTTGGGTTCAACACTTCTAATTTGGTTCCAAGGTTTTCTAAACCACTCTATGGTCTGTCTAAACATGTGAAATGACCATTTTAACCCTAAACATGTAAAATTACTTTTTTTAACCTGCTAAGGCATTGTGAAGTATTATAGTAAGTGTGTCATTAACTTTTTGGGCCTACACACAAGACTAAGTGTAGGAAAGTACTTCGGACATGCTCTTTGGTTCACAAATATTAGCCATACTTTTAGTGGTTATTCTAAAGATCAGGACCTTACCCTTAGGGTTATAATAAGGACATTGGCCCTACTCATAGGGTTTAACACAAGATTAAAACCTTACCCGTAGGGTTAATTAGAGCATACAAATACTTTATATTAAATTATTAAAACATTGAACATTGAACCTTACGAATATCGAACTCCGAAACACTTTGAATTATTAAACTCTAAACACTTTGAATATCAAACTTTGAATACTTTAAATTTATAGAACTCCAAACACTTTGAATAATGAATTTCGAACACTTTGAATCATGTGAACTTCGAACTTTTAGAACATTGAACTCTGAGTACTCCAAATCATGAACATTAGACCTTTGAAAACTAACTTATGTCATTGAACTTATAAGCTTTAATTTTCTTATTGAATTAATTATTTGGATACCGATTCTTATTTGATACTTAGTATTGAACTCTGAATTGTGATGTCAGAATTTTCTATTGAACGTAGAACTTGTATTGAACCTTTGACTTCAGTTTGATATTTGATTATTGCTTAGTTTGTACTAGCATGATATGATTAATATTTTGACCTCTGTTTAGTTTTATATTGACCTTTAGACATGCTAGTACTTAGATTTATGTTTTACTTCATATTGTCTATAGTCAATTAGATTGCTTACAAGTTGGGACTAATCCAACCATTTTATTTTTCAGATTGACAATTATTGCATGTCCTTCATCCAAGAAACTTGCTATGGTATCCTCAATTTTCTCTCTTATTCTTTATTATTATTTTGGACATGTTTTAAAACCTGTTTAGTTCGGATCCATACTTTTGGTATAGTGGATATTCATTTCCCTTGTTTATGATTTGGGTAAGCACCCTATTAATGTAGATCGTGGATATCTTCTATTTTTTGGAACTCATATTGAAGATATTAGCATTACTATCAACTGCGACCATTGATTATTGGACTATTGAGATCTATGTGATACTGATATACGCTTCTACAATTATCGAATTGAGAATGTGAATATGCTTCCACAAAATATTGGATATTGAACTATGAATTTATGGTTGTTGAATTATGAAATCGGATTGTGAACATTGGTTTTTGAATCAATATAATATAATGATATGAATTTGGAACGCTTACAAATCCCATATCTGATTCCTAGTTCGGGGGCGTTATAGTTTGGGCTGGGCTTGGATCCTTGTCAGGTTTAGTTTGGGCCAGGTTTTTTCAAGCTGGCCATATATGCTCATGCTCAACCCTACGTTTGGGCTGGGGTAAGCTTGAAACCAGCCCTAACATAGGTTCAGGTCTTCATCTCAGGCCTAGCTCTTGCCGGGCTTTTTCAGGCCAAATTTTAGTAAGGGTTGGGCTGGGTTCGAGCTGGCCTGGGTCCATGCACACCTCTACATGGAATAAAATACTTTGATCAAATTAAGGCTTTCCTAAGCACTCGGTACCATATGTAGTGTAAGCTAGTAGTGAACCCCATGGGTTGACACAAAGAAACTAATTGAATTTGCCATCACTTTTTGGGGGCTATTGTTTTGATTTGGGCTCATTTTTGACATTTTTACCCCTGTAAATGCTACACGTGCCTTTGGCTTCCGCTAAGAGGATCCTAACCATTCTCTAAGGCTTAATGAAGCTTGAATGACAGACATCTAATCTTTGCACAATTTTTGTGACCTATTGATTTGATGCCATAAATATGAAAAGATGTAGATGACCCAGTCTTCTATATAATGAGGTGAAAGCCAAAAGGGCTCAATGCTTTCACTACATCACCTTTCTTCAAGTGGTAAATTTCAGTTCAATAGCCTCCTGCCAGGTGAAAGAAATTCCCTTTTTTAGACACTCATAAATTAAATCATTCCTTCGCTCTATGAGGCTAAAATAGAGGACATTGTCTTGGGAAGGGTTATGGACGAACTCGCCTAGAAAACCTTTTGATATTAAGTACTTATCTTTGAGTATTCAACCAAAGATTTAAATACTAAGAACAAAATAAATATAACCATACCCTTTAATAAACTCGAGTAAGGTTATGGATGGATTCTCAATATAAAAAAAATGGCTATGGATGGACACCCTTCTCTTCTAATGTTTGGGCTTGTCTTTGCCAAAAATAAATAAATAAGGTTTGGGCTTGGATTGGGTACTGATTTGTGTTGGGTCGACCTGAGCTGCATCACTACGGTGTGTGTATATAGATGTACAGAATACAAAGGACAGATTGGTCAAGAATCCATCAATCTTAAATCCAATGATTGTAAGATTTTACTTGATCTTTAATACGTAATCCCAAAGGAGATCTGAACCATACAACTTTAGCGATCTCACATCTAGAGAAAATATGGTTGATGATCTCCATCTCAAGGCCACACATTGGACAATGATGCTCCACATTTGCATTTAATTTTGACAAAATGCCTCAAACTAGTATGTCATTATTTAGAGTTCTACAAATAAACATGAGCACTTTAAGGGGATTTTGAATCTTCCATAGTCTTTTCCATATGATGGGTGCAATTTTCATTGGTAAGTGATGAAATTTTTTCGCATATTGAATTGATTTATAGACTGATTTTGAGGTGACCTTCCCTTATGGAGTTTGGTCTAAATCAATATATCCTCTTCTTGAAAATGTGAGCCACTTCTAAGACGGATCCTCAATATTGTTGAAGCTATGAAATGTTGAAAATATTGTCTGATGAAATCTTCTCGCCATCATGTCATTCTCAATAGATGGAATCAGGGGATCCTAGCCATATGTTTGTATTTTTCTACCACTACCTATTAACCAACATGCATAAATCTTCACCAAATCTCTGCATTCAATATACTTAACCAGGTTCTTGATGCTGACTTCAGGATTTTCCATTCCAAAAGTGTTATGTTGAGAAGTTGTCTGGAATACAACCCGTTTGTGCGATCCAGAGAGCAACTCAAATGGTGGGCGAGGCCCTTGGCCGATTTTGTGACCTGTATTTTCACCCGATTTAGGCCTGACGACCCAAACATTTTGGAGGGGAGAGGGTGTATTTTGGGGCTTGAACCCATAAATGACAGGCCTGAAACCGTAATGTACAAAGCTGAGCCTGCCCCGGGCCTAATAAGGCCCCACCTGGAACCCGGCCCATGCAGACCCCTAATGTTGTTTTCCCTAATTCTATTGTCATGAGTTGGGTCCAATAGAGAGTTCGAGCGAGACGTGAGCCAAGGCTAGTTGGCTTGTTGAAAAAATATGGTTTGGTTCTCAATGAGTTTGGGTTAATCTGATCCGTTAAATAAAAAATTAAGATAGATCAGATGCTGATCTGATTGGAATTCCTTTAACCTTAGATGGAAATCCACACCTAGTTAATTGGGAGTCCACATTGGCAACTCAGACATTAAAGAATTTCAA
>JAOXJP010231304.1:0-10650 GCA_025762735.1 Platanus orientalis | reverse complement strand
GGGTGTCTAGACCTCGGTTCTATCCCATGTTGTAATGAAACCATCTGAGCCTTGAGTCAAAATTTGGGTGCTGACAGTGTGTGTGTGTGCTCACAAAACCCCTAGACCATGGTTAACCATAGGAATTACTTAAAAGACTTAATTAGGGTTTAATTAAAATGCACAAAGAGTCCAATGCTCAAAAGAATGAGAAGGGTTCACTAGGGAAGAAGTGTCTATGCTGACTAGTGTTGTCTGGGTCAATGAATTTTGAGGAAACTTCCAAGGACTCCCTAGATCACCTTAGTAGGAATTAGACTACAATCCATATATGGATGGAAAGATCTAGAAGTCTACTTTTTAACAAAAAAAATGACAAAGGATTATGAGTTTTCTAGAGAAAGTTATAATCATTTTACCAAGAGGTATCTGTGCTGAAAACCTGGGAGTGCGGGTGCTCGCGAGTAGTGGCGGGCGACTAAGAAGAGGTACCTGGGTCAATCAAGGTTCATGGCAGTTGATCGAGGTCCCAATGATCAGAATTTTGAACGTTGTTTTATGACCGTTAGGGACTAGGGAAGGCCATGGGTCACCTATAAAGGCCTTGGACATGTCCCAAATGATCCAAGGACTCTCCCATAACTCCTCTATGTCATCTTTGAGCATTCTATTCATGAAAATCATTTGAAAACCCTCTTTACATGAGGTGTTCTTAAGCTAGATGAGTAAATCATGAAAGAGGAGAGCAAGCAAGTATTGAGAGCAAAAGATTGGGTCAATCATCATCTAAAACTTGTAGAATAGTCCTTGAATCTATCAAGGAGCATTAGAGAGTAAAAGCCCTACTTGAAAAATCTTAAAAAGAGCTCTTTACACCCGGTGTGAAGACCTTAGTTACATTTTTCTATTGAGAGGCTGAGCACCACTATCATTTACATTATTTTCATCACTTGTATACATTCATCAAAGACACCAGACGAGGAAACTTTTGTTAAAGACATCGAAAGCTATATTAGGAGTTCGCCAGAGACACCGAACTCATCTGCACTTGCTGGAGACATTAAGTGCGAAGTCACCTCTACCGGAGACACTAGAGGTAAGGTCTTGTTGATGTACCTTGTAATAGTTAATAGATTACTATTAATAAAATCAACACGCTCCAGGAGTGGGCATTTGAAAGTGAACATATGCCGGTGTGCCGAACCACTATAAACACTTATGTCTTTATGGTTGCATGCTTTGATTCTTTGTGTGCTTATGATTTTGTATTCATCATCTCATTAAGCATAAGCATTGTAATTAATAGAATAAATTGACCACACCACACGTTGAGCACATCTAGTTAAACTTGCAATTGTGTAAACATATCTAACTAGACACAAACTATTAATTGATCACCTTATTCATCTTTCTTAAATACAGTAATCAAAATGGTGTGCTCCTCTAGACTTAATAGTTATATCTTCACCACTCATTGCAATCAAACATTGTTGATCAATGTTATTCATTAAGTAGCTCACACTAGGTTAATATAAAGGGTTTAATCAAGCAACCTTAGGGAACTTATCAACCCTGCTCCCGCTCTGCTATAGGTAACACTCTAATGCATGACGGAGTCTCGTGGTTTATGATAAGTTCATAAAGAATTGATTTACTATTTAAAAGAATTCTGCTGCATCTTTAATTGAATTAAAGTAAATCATAAGAGGATTGAATAACATTTAAAAAGGAACCAAAAAATTGTAGATATCGTATTCACCCCCTCTAGGAATTTCAATACTCTCATTGGCAATGGATTCACATCCAACGATAGAGATATGTGCACTTACTCCAATACCAAATTAGAGTCGTGTGTGATCATCAGTCTCTACGTGGATGACATACTTATCTTCAGAACTAATGAATACTGTGTCAATGACACAAATAGGTTTCTATCTTATGTGTTAGACATAAAAGACATAGGGGTTGTTGAAGTGATTCTGGGAATCAGAATCATTCAAAATGATAAAGGCATTGTGATTTCACAATCTGGGTACATTTAGAAGGTTCTTAAGAAGTTCGATATGCTTAAGACCATACCATCATCTAGGCCAATGAATCCTAACTTTAAGTTGATGAACAACACAGGGATTCGAGTATCACAATATAGATATTCACAAATTATTGGCTGCTAAATGTGCACTATGTGTTTCATTTGGCCCGACATCGCCTTTGCAATAAAGATGCTGAATAGATATACTAACAACCCAGGGAGTGTGCATTGGAATGCATTGTATACTACGGCAAGGATCCTGTTGTTATCGAAGGACACGATGATGCTACATGGAATTTAGATCCATGATTGCTTTGGATTTTCACTTTAACATGAGGTACGATCTCGTAGAAATCTAAAAGATAAACATGTTTAATCCATTCACCAATGGAGTCTGAGTTTGTAGCCCTGTCTTTGGCAGGAGAAGAGATAAAGTGGTTAATAAATGTCTTGGTAGATGTACCAAAATAAGACAAGCTTGTGCCGGCCTTAACCATCTACTGCAAAAATCAATCTGTCATCTTTAAGGTGGACAATGAGAATTATAATGGAAAATCCAAGACCATACGTCTAAAGTACAATAACGTGAAGGGTCTTATAGCTAAGGACATTGTGGCCGTATAGTATGTGAAGTCCAAGGACAACTTGGCAAACCTGCTTTCAAAAGGCCTAAGCAAGGAATTAATCTATAGTACACCAAGGGGAATGAGAATTGAAAGCCTATAAGGTGTTTTTTGACTAGACACCCAACCTAACTTCTCAAGGTTCAATGGAAAACCAATATGACAGATCAATGTTTAATGAAAAAATCAAAACATCATCCACTTGTAATCACAATTTCAATTAATAAAATATGTCATTTCCTATGATGAGCCTACAAATGCAATTCTTGTAGATGAAATATGTATGGTTTTAACAGAAAGTATTTCCTATAGACCATACACTTGTTACATGCTAGGACACCTCACGGATGATGGAGGATGAGAATGTGATTCTCTTATTGAGTTCTATAGACCTAGATTGGGTTGGGGTTTTGCGAAAGCTCTTGATAGAAAATTCACCTATTTGAGTGTGGAAGCTGGTCACTTCCTATGAGACTCATGTTGTCTCTAGAGCATCTTAGTAAACCAAGATAAAGAAATGACCTTAAATGCTTACTAGTTGTGAGAATGAGTAAAACCTTACTAGGAGGACTATGCATGTGACAAGTCTTGATTATCATAAACTTTAGTTTAAGGAATTATCCACTGACATAATTCTGACATGCTAAATCCTGTTTACACTACATAAGGGTTCAAGGTTGATGATGCCTTTCCTTATGCACGATGACCTCACCTAAAGGGTTCAAGGTTTGCAAGCCAATTCATCAATTTCTACTATTTTTACTGAATTTTATATTTCAAGGCAAGTTATGCTGTCCAAATTCTGAACTGCAGTAGTTATCCATATTTTTTGAGCTATAACTCTGTGTATAAAATGGATCTCGACCTAAAATTTTAACTATAGACTCATGAAGAATCGCTTAACATTTCTGTAAAATTTGGGAGCCATCTGATTTTTTGGATTTCAAGATATGGGTCCTACAACCCAGATTTTACTGAAAAATTTGTGTTAAAAACATAGTTTTTCACATTTTGGTAAATTCCAAAAGCAGGCCCTACCCCTTCTCCAGGGGTTATGAATTTTCATGAACCCTTATAGGGATATTACTCACCTCCCATAAAAAGCCTAGGGCCAGTGGACCCTAAGAAATGGCCCAAAACCCCAAAACATAGGCTACTGGTTTCTGACTTAGAACCAGTACGCCTGAACTCCCACTTACATGGAGTTCAGGCGTATAGCCTATTTCAAGCATACCATGAAACTATACTAATTATACCTTGTTGAAAATATCTCTCTTAGCTTTTCAAAGAGACCAACCACGCTCAATTTCGAGTTGTGTGGAGAGAGATATGTCTTTTAAGTGCAGACTGTCTAGCATACCCTTGAATTTTAACTAGGCTAAAATTTAGGCATACAACCTATTTCAGGCGTACACCTTGAGATTAGGCGTATGTCTATTTTAGGCATACAACTACCCTTCTATCGCCATGGGCCCTAGGGTATGAAAAGACCCATAAACCCTTGGAAAGTTAAAACATCACTAAAATGACCAAGTGGGGTCCATTTGGAACAGTACACCTGAAATCACTTCATTGTGAAGATCAGGCGTATATACAGAGTTTAGGCGTACTAATTGAGAAATTCCAATTTTACCATTTCTAACAAATCAAAAGGTGGGAATGAAATTCTACCTGTCTAAACCCTTCTTCCAACCTCCAAAACCCTTCTCTAACCCTTGTCTGAATTTTACCTGGGAGACAGTACTGGCATCGTGACTGCTACGTCAGTGCGATCTGGCTACATAACCCAACCCAACCATTGCCTTTCAATCCTTCCTGACTTTTTATAAGTCTCCACCCTAGCCTAAGGGTCATGTCATACTGGTTCACGACCCAAAGACCCTAGGACTCGGCCATAGCCCAACCAGGTCCCTAAAACACTCAACTAGTCTTAGCTCCCTTTTACTAACACATTTCAGCACCGAGGAGTACTCTGTAAGTATATAAAAACCCTAAAATGAACCTACCCTGAACCAGTCTCACAGTTAAATATATTTGTTTACCGAGACTTATAAATATTAGAACTATATGCAGTCTGATCCCGACAAAACCATAGGAACACAGAACCATACAAGATCAGGTATGTAGGCAGTTAGAGATTATGTCTTAGGTGCGACTGTAGTGATCACACCACAAGGGTGGTCTAAATCAATAAAATAAAATAAACACATACACACACTTCCGCTTACTAGCACTTAGAAGTTTCCAAGTTAAAGGAGCCACCCTAAAAATGTGGGTAATTAGGGTGCCTAACACCTTCCCCAATTGCCACCAAATAGCTGACCCAGATATCTGAAAACTAGACCAGTTAGAGAGTCAATCTTAGGCCCAAGTGCCTAGCCCGGGCCCCAAAAAGCTCACATCCTCCCTTCCCCTAGAAAGGAGGCAGGCGTCCAACCCTGCCTGTAAAAACCCAAGTTGGTGGTGACTTCAAACCCCCGAAGTGGGGCAAGCAGACCTCCCCGGTCTTTTTTCAATGCCCACAATGCCTGAATTTTGTGTCAACACCTAAATTTTATTATGTTGAAGGCATGATTAGGCTTTGGAACAGTTACAGGTAAAAAATGCTTGTTGCCTGAATTTGGTGTTAATGCCTGAATTTAATTGAATTAAAATTCAGGCATTTAAGGCACGATTAGGCATTGAGAGCAGTTCCAAATTTTAAATGGCCTGTGAAAGTGCCTTAGTCTTTTTGTGTTTTCATTTGACATTTTCAATTACAAACAAAGGAGAGAGCTTGAGGATGTCTTCTTACTTATTTCTTTTCTAAATTTTTGCAAAAAACCATCTTCCCATTCCTTCCACCATGAGCCAAGGAGGATCAAGTCGGCATTTTCCACTTCTCTCGGCCCAAGAAAAGGCAATGTGGAAGAATCCGGTGGTGGATGAGGTGAGTTTTAATTTAATTTATTGGTTTATTTTCCATTTTATGAGTTTTTTAAGTTCCTTGAATACTTTGTTTATGATTTCATGTATTTCTTTGATTTTGCATATTTTATTAGTTTTTCTTGAATTTTTAGCTTTAAAATTATTTAAAAGGGATTACTTTGCTTTATTCTTTTATTTTAAAATAATTTTGATGAGTTTTATCTAAGCTTTTGTTGATTTCTAGATTTTTCAACACCTGAATTTTCAATCTTTTAAAAAACAGGCGTTGAAAATTCAGGCATTGGGAAAAATTTAAGGTGTTAGCCAAAATTCAGGTGTTGGGAAAAATTTTAGGTGTTATCCTAAATTTCAGGCATTAGGCCTAAGACCCATACTGCATTTTTGTGAACTTTTTGATTCTTTTAGGTCTTTTTAGCTTCCCTTTATTCTTAAACATTGTTTTAACATATTTTCATGCATTTCCTTGTATAGGTTAGGGGGAGAGTAGAGCGACATGGTTCCTGGTCTAGGGTAAAGCATTATGGGTGCCGATGTGCTTCAATGGGCAAGACAAAAGTGTGGACCTTGGGATTTGACCCTTCCTTGAGTTTTCCTGTGCTGAAGGCGGACAAAGCCTTGATGATGGCCCTAGTTGAGCGGTGGTTGTCGGTTACCCGCACCTTCCACCTTCCTTTGGGAGAGATAGTCATGCCTCCCATAGACTTCTTCATGATGACCGGCCTCTTGTTGGACGACACGTTGCCACCTACCACTAACAATTTTGATGCGGAGTTAGTGGCGAGATGCATAGGAACGCAGCCTGTGGAGTACTACAAGGGCACTAAGGGTGTCCTTCCCTTATGGTTCGAGAAGAAGTACTTGTGAGCTACCAACCAGAGCACACCGGTAGAGATTGACTTCTCCACCCATACCTTCCTCGTCTACATGCTGACCCGCTCTGTCTTTTGCTAGAAGAGCCATAGGGTTTACTTCCACTTGCTTCTGGCCTTGGAGGACTTGGGCACAGTCGACACTCATTATAAGGGTAGGTCAGCCCTTGGGTGGATGTACGCCAACATGAGTGAGATCTCAGTTGGGCAGGGCCCTTATGCCTTCTTAGGGCTGTATTTTCTTTGGAAGGTATAGCCCGTATTCACTTTGTTTATTTCTATCCTTTATTCTTTTATTTACTTTCTTTCTTTTAATTTCTAATGACATTGAACTTTTGGATTTTTTCTTTTGTAGGTGTGGTGTTATGAACACTTTCCCTCCTTGGCCTCTACGTGGAAGGGTGAGGAGGTGTTCCCTTTCCCTTACGTTACAAGGTGGAAGGTTTTGAATACACATCACAAGGTCTACAAACCCATCTCCACCTTCCGATGAGACTTGGATCTCTTGTCTACTGCTTAGGTAAGTACACAACACTTTGCTTTATTTGACTTATTTATTTTGAAAATCATTATCTAATTCCTATTGTGCTTTATGCTTTATGCAGGTTAAGTGGCATCCATGGACCCGATGGGTTTTGGAGAGAAATGATGCCCTTGACCAGACCTCAGCCTGGACTTGGTCTTGTTAAAGGATCGTGCTGGTTGCCATTGACGAGGTCACCATGTACTTCGGGGAGAGATGCTAGCGCCAAGTCGGGGTAGGAGTGGAGGACTTCGTGGTCCTGCACTCACCTCCTCGGGTCATCGATACTGAGGGAGAGACAGGTAGAGGCGAGACAGGCACTACTATCTTGGTCTTCCTTGGTTGGGCCAGAGATTACAGTGAGTGGTGGGCCACTCAATCTTGTGGGCCTTTAGGTGGCCCCATTGAGCCCCAGGTGAGTTTATTTTATTTTTTTTGCAAAAATTTTGATATGTTTCATTTACTCTACTTTTCTTTAAAACATTTGATGATATTTGACTTGTTTGGTTTTATCAAGCAGCCGAGGCCCAGCCCACAGAGGAACCCTCTACCAAGAGGGGTATGAAGAGAAAGGCTCCTGTAATTGAGCCTAACTTGGTAGGGGTGATACCCGAGGTGGTGATGGTGACCGACCTCGAGGGTGGGGCTAGCGAGGAGCCTTTGTTCAATGCTGAGCTCCCTAAGGGGTGGGTACCTCCAGAGACAGTGACCCAGGTATGACTTGGTTTATTTTAGTAATGTTTCTTTAAAACTTGTGCATTTTAAGATTTTTGTCAAAGTTTTGTGTACTTATTACAGATTTCTAGGGAGGTGTACCTGAGTGCCCTCCAAAAGTTGGTGAGGTGCTTTGCCTTAGTGGGGAAAAAACACCAAGCCTATTTGAGAAAGGTTGGGGCCTTGAAGGAGAGCCACAAGGAGGTTGAGGAGGTAAAGATGAAAAATTTAACTTCTCCCTTTTTTTAAAGCATTTTTTTTTGTTAAAAATTCTGACATGTGTGTTTTTTATTTTGCAGTTACTGAGGCAGATCCCTATTCCTAGGGATGCGGGTGGTGACGTGGGGGACACCGAGATGCCCTCTGTTGAGGTTGGGGTGGAGCCAAAGGTGCATATAGAGTTGGTTCCTAGTGGCGTTGTGGAGGTGGCTCCTTTGTAGACAGATGAGGGTCCACTCGGGACTAGAGAGGGTAATGTCCATGGTTGGGGTGATGACACTATCCATTTTGGCAAAGGCCGCTTCTACACCTGCTGGTAGAAACCTATGGGGAGGAAAGGGACCGTGGAGCAAGTGGACAACGACTCTGATGACTGACCCAGACAGACAAGATTCTTTTTATTTTGTTGATTATCTTTTAAGAGATAGACTTAGATACTTTTGATTATGTACAGGGTTGATTTTATCCTTGGATGTTTGGGGATGTATATTCATTTTTATTTTATGAACTGGTTTGCATTTGATTTTATTCGTGGGATGGTTACACCATCTACGCTTCCACATTATGTATATTAGGCGAAAAAGGTGAGAAATTTCCAAACTTAGATAAGAAAGTAAAATCCGGGCTTAATTATCTAAAAAATAAATTTGGACTGATTCTATAAAGTTGGACATGAATTCTTGGTTCTTTTTAGCCAACCATGCAAGCAATCATTCAAAATCCAGCAAACAATTCCTAAAGCTAGACCTATAAGCTATTTTGTGTAGCCTAAATAACTCTAAACTAAAAATGACTAAGTATGCATGCTTCTTTGAGATTCTAAAAGATAAGTGTACTTGTCAAAACACATCCTCGAAAAAGATTGGATCATGGGATGATAACTGAGTTGGGTAACTTGGAATGACCATGCTGACAAAGTAGCAACTGCGTAGACATTGTTCCCATCCTATGTGGTGATCCAATGTCGGTCCATTGGTGGGTAATAACCTAGATATGATAAATGAGAGTGATGTATTGGTGCAATGTTGTGTCATTGGACTCATTTTATGCAAATATGAAAAATAAAAGAGATGTACTCATACAAGTTTGTTTGAATGTGAATTTTATCATACTAACTAATTCAAGCTGTCCTAAAACTAAAGTGAACATGTTCTCTATCCTAAGCATGGCAATTTGGAATGAGTGTTGAAGATGGAATGTTATCCTAATTAACTAATGGAGTGACCTAAGTCTAATCTAAAGCAAGTAGACATGTGAGCATTTGTATAAACAATGTAAATAATGTATTTAGCATATTTTAAGACATGTACATGTAGAGATTAAACATCCCTAGCGGAGTCACCATTCTGTGGATGTCGGGGTCCGGGGGGTTCAGATTTCCCCCCTTGTGGTTTCCGGGCTCACTTTTTGGCACGCAATGCCAGTGCGTGAGAGGTTGCTAACCCTTTTATGGGAGGGTTAATCTTTTTTTGGAGTCACCACCAACTCAAGGTTAACTGATGGAGTTGGACATTGATTCTCCTTTTCGGGGGAAGAGGAGAAGTCTAGACCCGAAGGTCTTGGGGTTTAACACTTAATGCTAGTCTACATTCCTGAGATAAAGGGTAAGCTGTTTGGTTGCATTTAGGGAAGGTGTTAGGCACCCCAAATACCCACATTTTTAGAGCAGCTTCTCTTATTCATACATGTCTTAAACTATGCTAAAGTCTATGCTTGTGAATACTATGAGTTGCTATTTTCTAGATTTTTCTTAGGCTTAATGCTTGAATTTACCCTCAACGCCTGAATTTTCAAAGCCTGAATTTAATTCAGGGTGAAATTCAGGCATTGGCTCTTGAAAAATCCAGAAACTGCCTTTTAAGCTAACTTATTTAAATTACAGAAGACCCCTTATGGGTGAGACTTTTAGAGGGATAGTGGACCCCTTTAAATTGGCTAGCCATTTAGGGATGAACTTAACCTTGATATTAAAGGGGATAAAAAAAGGTTATGTTTTCTGTGTTTCAGACTTAACGCCTGAATTTAATTCAGGGTGAAATTTAGACATTGGAAGCTGACCAGATAAACATTTTAATGTGGTCTTTTAGGGTGATTTGGTGGGTCATAGTGATGTGGGACCCCTGGATTAGGTTAGGGGATGTTTCTTAGGGTTACATTATGCAACCCTATGGGACATGGCATTTACCCACGTGGAGATATGCTCTCCCAAAGAGGGCAACTTGATCATCTGTCATAGACCTAACGCTTGTTTTTAGTCTGACACCTGAATGTTTAACTCCTTAATTTAATTCAGGAAAAATTCAGACATTAGGTGCTGGGGTCAGCAACCAACCTTGGTTTTTGGGCCACACAGGTGGGGCTGAGAGGGGTAGGGTTCTCCTGGGTCTTTGCATTAAACCTAGGTTGCACACACTTGACTTTTTTGAAAAATATGATTTTTAACCCAGGCCTAACGCCTTAAATCCACTCCAATGCCTGAATTTCTCCTCTTAATGCCTGAAATTTAATTCAGGCATTTGGAGAGAAATAAGGGCCCATAGAGGTGTAGAAGCACAAGGTTGGATTTCAGAGAGTTGTAGGTGTCTAGGGACAAGTTTAGGGAAAATCAGGGTTCCCCGAGGTAGGTCCCAGATCTCAACGCCTGATTGTTCCCTTAACGCCTGAATTTTAATTTTGTAAAATTTAGGCATTAGTTATTCGGAGTGAATCCAACAGCTGTATTTCTTGAATTTGGGACCCTGAGGGTTTTGAGACAAATACAAA
>JAOXJP010231303.1:0-10650 GCA_025762735.1 Platanus orientalis | reverse complement strand
GATAAGCTGCGATACGCGAGACGTACCCATATCTCGGGTCTGCGATACGAGTTGCGATAACGATATTTTGAACCTTGATCCTTACAAGGTTGCATGGGTCAACAACACTAGTCTAAAGGTCTAAGAAAAATGCTTAGTTTCATATTCCATTGGCGACTTTAGTGACAAAGTGTAGTGTGACATTCTTCCACTCAAGGGGTGTCACATCCTTCTTGATCGACCTTGGTTATTTGATAAAAAAGCATAACATTGTGGTTACAACAACACTAATAGATTCAAGCACCACAATACAATTATGAAGATGGTTCCAAAACCAAGATCATACTCTCCCAAAGCTTAAGAAGCTGGTGGGTTCATTCCTTCTACAACGTGTGGCATATGGTGGTGAAGAAATCATTGGCCCTCCTCCCAAACTCAACGTGGTTGAGTTTTCTAAGAGGGAGGGAATTGATGCGGCATCTATCACTTGGCTGGACCTCAAGTATCCTATGTGGAGGCCCAAGCCTAAGCCTAAAAGTCATAAGAGTGTTGCATATGAGGGGGGGGAACATTTTTTATGTGTAATAAAGTCTTGTGTGTCATTATATAGTTTTTTTTATTATAAGGGAATGCACTGATAATAAGGCCATGAGCCAAAGTATAGTTTAGGAAGATTTTGTTTTTTTATTGGTGTTTAGTGGGGCCCAGGAATAGCTGGTCGACGGTCCCTAGGAAGCCCCAATTTGACTTCCTTTTTTTTATTATATTGGTTTAAGGATTTTGAAGTTTCCTTTTTTGGAAACTCTCCAATTCCCTATAGCGTAATCTCTCTATAAGGGGTCATCCCCCTTTTAAAACGACATCAATAGAAGAGAGTTTTTGGTATGAATTGAATTGGCCACGGGCCTCTATTCCCTCTCTGTCTCTTGTCGATCTCCTTTCTCCCTCTCTTTCCTTTTTTCACTCTTTTCTCCCATCCATGTACCCTATTCTAATGCGGCAAGCCTTTAATGGCAAGCCCAAGGTGAAGCTGAAGGGAGCAATGAGGAAGATTAGTTGTTGTTCACACTTTTACTCTTTAGTTTCCAGTTTTAATTATGTTTTTTATTGGGTTTATGAGTCATTTCTATGTAATAAGGCCACATGAGCCATGGTTAGGGAGTTATGAGTAAATTAGAAAAAATTTAGGAGTTTTTAGATTGTTTTATTTAAGTTTTAAAGGGGGATTTAGACTGCCGGCCTTACAGCCCTCTATGAGGGGTATTTTGATCAACTTCTAAAAAAAAGGTTAATAAATAAGCTTTCAATCTTCTTGTATGATAATTAATGAATTGAAAAGGTGTTGCTCATGTTGGAGCTTCATATTTTCCCCAAATCTCTCAGGGTTAAGTGAGTTTCTCCCTCTTCTCTGTTATTCATTATTTCTTTCTCTTCTCTTATCCATTCCTCTCTCATGTTTTCTCCCACTTTCTCTTCTTTTCTTCTCTTTATTTTTTCTGCAAACTTTCTCTATATCATCTCTTCACCATCCATTCTCTCACCCACATTATTTTCTTGAATTCCCTTTTCTTTATTTCATCTTCTTTCTTGTTTTTCTCTTCTTTATTTCCTTTTTTTTTCTGCTACAGAAAATTTTCCAACAACCTAAATTTTTAAATTAGTCCTACAATGTTCAATTCCTCACACAACTCTATTCATCCAAACCCCAAAAACACATCTATCTACTTTACTTCAATTTCTAAGCTCTATTTCCATCTTTCTTGAAATTTTACCCATTTCTTTTAAAAACCTAATAAAAAAACCCTTCCCTTTCAATTGTACCACCATATACCCCACTTTCTTTGAATTTTCTTTTATAAAACTATTTCCCCATATAAATAGAAGTGGACGGCTAGGTATCACCTTTTGTCCTATCAATTTTAGGGCTTCTAAATTGAAACCTCGTAATTTAGAGAGTTTCGGCCATTTTCCAATTTACCTTTTTTTTTTTTTAAATTCCCTTCAATTTCTTACTTCTCTTTGCATCTTTAATCCTTCTTGTGGTAATTACTTAAATTTTGCTAAATTTCTTGAAATATTTAGGTTTCTTGAATTCTTTCTTTAAGTTAACAACATTCTTTAAAATTTCAAGAACCTATCTTTAAGCTTTGGTTTTAATTGATTAGTGTATGAATCTTGTTTTCCTTGATATCCTACATCAGATTGGTATCAGAGCTCAAGGTTTTCCAATTAATTTATATTAGTTGGGATCCTTTAATTGAAGCCTAAATTGGTTTTCTCTTCCCTTGTTGACTACTCTTCATTTCTTAAATTATAGGGTTCTTTCAAAGTACCTAAAATTAATTTACGGCCTTTCAAAGGAACTTCAAATTAATTTAGGGCAAACCTTAAAGCTATTAATTGGTCCCCAAAATACATTCTGTCAATTTTAGAGCTACCCTAAATTCTTTTGGGGTTTTTCTCAAGACCCTAAAATTTTAGGGTTTTCTCTAAAGGGCATCAGTGTGAGTAAGGATGTCATTCGACTCTTTTCTTAAGACCCTCATTCCTTTTGGGATCCTTCCCAATAATTTAAGGCTAACCCTAAAAATCTCTAGGGTCTTTTGAAAGGGTTTTGTAGAGCCCTAAACTCTTTGAACATGCTCTAAATCTTAGTTGAAGTCCCTATAGTCATCATGGTCCACACTATGGCTACACTGTTTGTCATTGTGAATGGGCATGTAAACGAGATTCAAGCTACTAAGCAGCACAGTTGACTGCTAAAGTGACAGGTCTTGAGGCCAAAATGGATTTCCAGTTAGAGCAACTCATAGTAGTGATCAAATCTATGTAAAAGATCCCACACACGTAGCAACTTTATCTAACCCTACACTAAATTCAAGTCTAACATGTTGAGATTCCCCTTTAGAATGTTTCAATTACTGTGTAGCGTGAGACGATGTCCCATAGACAAAAGTCAGGATGTCGAGAGATGACTCCACATACCCCCACACGGCCTGAGGTTGATAGACACATCAGAGTAGATGTGCTTGAGTTCGATGGTGAGCAGGGTGTGGATGCTTTCCTTGACTAGAAGCACAGAGTGAAGTCTTTCTTTAGAATGTATGAGGTCTCTGAAGTGTCTAAGTTGACTAGGATAGCTAGGATTTGGTAGAGCACATACAAAAAGTGACATTCTAAGTTTGGTAATGGTAACGGTACAATTTGGGGTGAGATAAAAGTGGCCATGAAGAAGAGGTTTGCCCCCAAAGATTATAAGCAGAAAGCCCATAGTCAGCTATCACAGCTCAGGCAGGGTAATTCGAGTGTTGGCGAGTACATCAACCAATTCCAACACTTTGCCACTAGATCAAGCTTCAGATTGGGTAATGAGATCCTCGTGTCACTTGACTTTCTTAATCCTCCAAGTATTGAACCAACTTAGAGAAGAGATCAGGAAAAAATAGAAGAAGAAAAAAGAGGATGAATCATATTAGAGAGTTGATCTCTCTATACAAGTTTTATATATATATATATATATACACCTTATAGAGAGATAGTATACCACAATATTTGGTATACCATACATATACATGTATATAATACATCTAACAATACTACCCTCCATGTAATGTATCTCAACACTCCTCCTAAAGCTGGTGAATAAATATCTACCATTCCCAACTTGTCTACAATATATGAACTAAGCATTACTTAAACCTTTTGTGAAGATGTCTGCAAGTTGATATTTCGTTTTAATAAACGGAATGCCAATATAGCCAAACTTGACATGGTCCTTGATGAAGTGTCGATCAATCTCCATATGTTTTGTTCTCCCATGTTGTACTGGATCATATGCAATGTTGATGGTTGTCATATTATCACAAAGGAGATTCATTGGACCCTTCACAAAAAATCTCAATTCATCGCATGGTTTAATGTATCGTGTGATACCATATTGTGCGATACGTCTCGGTATCGCAGGGTGGGGAGACAAAATGGTACAGGTAATCAAAATCTCCCTGAAAATTGCCCCGTATCGTGAGATGTCTCACACGTATCACATGATATGTAGGAATTTTTAGGACAAATAATCCTTTAAAAGCTTGAGAAACATGAGACAACCCATGTTGCGTCTCGTATCTCGCCAGTATCTTCCGAGCCTAATTGCAAACTTCAAAAACCCTTTTTTGTGATTTTTGGTAGATTTAGCTTAGTAAAGAAAAATCTAGGACTTCACTTGAGTCCATTTCAATTGAAAAGTTTCATTTAAGCCGAATCAAAGAATCGAAGCTAAAACCCCAAATTTCGTGAAGAACTTCGATAAGTTCTTTATTTTTGCTCCAATTCTTCAAGATTTTTTATATGTCATGCATATGTGATAGATTTATAGATTCATAGAATTAAAATTAATGTTTGAAAAACAAAATTATTTATTTATTTGAAAAAATAAAAAATTTAAAAAAATGTACAAAATAGTCATTGTTTGGTCTAATTTTTTATAACATACTACAACCCTTTTTGTATATAATATGTCAATTTGGTAGATTTTTGAAAATGAAATATTTAATGTATTTATTTAATAATTAAAAAATGCCAAAATTTTTGAAAAAATACAGGAAGAATATTATAATATATTGAAACATATTGTGTATGTTTCTCTTAATTCTACTCCGTTTTTTGTTTTTTTGTTTTTTATAAAAAATAAATAAAATTATTTTAAAAAAAATCAGAAAATTGCATCAAACATGTAGAATATTTTGAACCATATTGTATATGTTTCTCTATGTTCTATTTAGCTACATATGTTATATTTATTTTTATTTAGTTGAATTATTGCCGCTTGCTAGAAAAGCGGTTTCAACATCAACAACAATAATTTCAACAATATCATGATAGGGATAGCCATGATGATTATCAGCCACCCCGAAACTCTATGTAGTATTGATGAGGATTAAGCTGATTGGTAACAGTCTTTTCACTAGTACTATTCACTATCTCATTGTATTATATTTCTCCAGTTTCACCATTGCAGTTGTACTTTTGTAATATTTTGCATTATCAATAAATGAAAATGATGTTATTGTTGGAGTTATACATTTGTATCATTAATTATGTTTTATGTCTGGGCATTTGCAGTTTTATTGTGCAATAGGTGTGTTATATATTAATCTCTAACACTAAAAATTCTAGACATGCGTGATAACAAGTGTCATGAGGGTACCGATTCACAACTATTGATAACCAAGTGTGTAATGGTTTATAAGTGTATAATGATGTTTATTATAACATTTCCTATAGTTTCATTCAAAAATTTGAAGGCTTACATAGTGTTTCCATAGGGGACAATGTATATCATGAGGGTGACGGTTCTCCCAACCATCATAGATGGTTGTTTCCTATATTTAATGATTCCAAAGTGTTTATTTTATCAAATCTTGAAGTTTCATAACAAAATTCCTTCGTTTGATTAGTGTTTCCCCCGTTTCTCATTATCTCCTGATTTCTCCCACCATCTCCCCGCGATAAGTTGTGATACGCAAGACGTCTCTGTCTCCCCAAGCAGCGATACGGGAAGCAATATCGATACTCTAAACCTTGGATTATCAAGTAACTTCTCCAACCATAGGAGTTCACAAATCTCATTGGCCATAGAACGAAATTCTGCATCAACACTGGACCTTGCCACCACCGATTGATTCTTATTGCACCAAGTAACAAGATTGTCATATACAAAAGAACAATACCCTGAGGTAGACCTTCGATTAGTCAAGGAAACAGCCCAAACTGTATCTGAATATGCTGTCACGGTTACTCTTTGATGATTATACTTTGTATACATAATTCCTTTGCCTGAATACCCCTTCAGGTATTTCAATATTTTGTATGCAGCTTCCATGTGTGATTGAGTGGAAGAATGCATAAACTGACTAACCACACCCACTGCATATGCTATGTCAAGTCTACTGAGGGACAAGTAGATAAGACGCCCAACAAGGCACTGATATCGACTCACATCAATCAACCTCTCAGTGTCACCTTCTTTCAGTCTGTGATTTACTTCTATGGGTGTAGCACATGGTTTACATCCCATCATCCCTGAGTCCTTCAATATATCAAAAACATAATTACTTTGGCAAAGAAAGATTCCTTGTCTAGACTTTGCCACTTCAATCCCCAGAAAATACTTGAAGGAACGCAGATCCTTGATTTCAAATACCCTTGCAAAAGTTCTCTCAAGTTGTGTCATTTTCATTTCATCATTGCCAATAACCACAATATCATCCAAATACACAATAAGAGCCACCACCTTTCTATCCATTCTTTTTACAAACAATGTATAATCTATCTGGCATTGTTTATACCTATTTGTAATCATAGCTACCTAGAATCTTTGAAACCACACTCTTGGTGACTATTTTAAGTCATAAAGTGCCTTTTTCAACAAACAAACTTTACCCTTTGCACCTGGCATTTGAAATCCAGTGGTGTATTCATGTATACATCATCTTCAAGGTCTACATGTAAAAAGTCATTATTCACATCAAATTGGAGTTGTGGTCATCCTTGATTTGCAGCAAGCGAGATTAGGACTCATATTGAATTTATCTCTGCCACAGAAACAAAAGTCTCCTGGTAATCAATACCAAACGTCTGTGTATATGCCTTTGTAACTAGGCGTGCCTTGTACCTATCAACTAACCTATCAGGTTTATGCTTCACAATGAATACCCACTTACATCCAACTGTCATCTTCCCTCTTAGAAAGTCAACCAATTCCATGTCTGGTTTTTTTCTAGAGCTTTCATCTCCTCCTCTATAGCAGTTCGCCATTGTGATTGTGCTAAAGCTTCAAATACTCTGTGAGAAATGGTAACCAAGGATAAAGAAACAACGTAGTTCCGAAAAGAAGATGAAGCATGATAAGAAACAAAGTTCGATATAATATGTTGAGAACATGATCTAACACCATTTCAAAGAGCAATAGGTTTGTCAAAATCATCTACCATAAAAGGGAGAGGCATGTTATCTGTTTCAGGATTTGAATCCAAGGAAGACTCTTGAATGGGTGCACGAGGATTCTGGTCACTTTATTGATTTGGATCCCCTTCTTGTTAACGTTCTTCAACTTCTTCTTACTCTTGCTGATCGGAATCAGACTGTTTCTTCCTTCGAGTGTATACTTTAAGTTCAGTCTCCCCCTTTCTACTAACACCATTACTATCAAAGTGGAATGACAGAGGAAGACAACTCTTCACCTAAACTCTCCCCCTGAAAAGATGTCTTACCCGAAGAAAAGAAAGGAATATATTCAAAGAATATCATATCCCGAGAAACAAACTACCTGTGGGTAAGTAGGTGAAAACATTTATACCCTTTCTGATCAGCACCATAACCCAGAAAGATACACTTAAGTGCTTTTTGGTATAGTTTGGTGCGATCAAACTTAGATATATGCACATAACAAATACACCCAAATGTTTTTAAGGGAAGAGAGAACAAAGGAGTTTCAAGTGACAAAACTTCGATTGGAGATTAGAAAAAGAGTACACATGAAAGCATCATGTTCATGAGGTAGGTTGTTATTTGAATGGCATCGGACCAAAAAATCTTAGGTACATTCCTCATAAACATGAGTGCACAAACAATCTCAAGTGTCTATTTTTACACTGATCCACCCAATTTTGCTCAGGAGTGCCCAGATTAATGGTTTAGTGGACAATAATTCTAGAGGCATCAAAGAATGATGAAAGAGAGTTGGAGAGATATTCACCCCCATTGTCTGATCGAAGAATGTGGATTTTGGTGCCAAACTGTGTGGAGTATATTATAAAACAATTTAAATGCAATACACACATCACTTTTGTTCTTTAATAAGTACACCTATGTAACCCGAGAGTAATCGTCTACAAAAGTAACAAAGTAACGAAAACCAGATAAAGAAGTAACCAGGGAAGGCCCCCACACATCAGAGTGAACAATAGCAAATAAAGACAAACTTCTATTATTACTTAGTGGATAAACTGAGTGACGGTGTTTTGCCAATTGACAAAGCTCACAATGAAAATTATTAGAAACAAGCTAAAATTTGGGAAAAAGTTTCCCTAACAAAGAAGATAATGGGCGGTCAAGACAATGATACCACGGGAACAACTCTTCTGTGATAGTAGGAGATATGTCATTTTTTATTGTTGATGATGCGATTGATATTGAAAGGTTGAATCTAGGAAATATAGGCCATCTTTCTCATGCCTCAAACTAATTGTTGTCTTCATCTTCAAATCCTAAAACAGATAAAAAGGGAAGAAAATAACATTACAGTTAAGACTCTTGGTGATATGGCTAATGGATAATAGGTTTAAGGTAAAGTTAGGCATGTGAAGAACAAAAGACAGAAATAAAAAGTGATAAGTATGTCACATGTCTAGAAATAGATGAATAAGAACCATCCGCAATGCGGACTTTGCCTTTCCTAAAACTGGCATGATAGGAGTTGAAGAGGGTAGATATACCAGTCATGTGGTGGGAGGCTCCTAAATCAATGATCTAGGAGTCCTGACATGTGGAAGCAGACGTGGATAAAGCTGATGTAGATGTACCTGAAGCTGAAGCTACAAATGATGAGGTAGCAGCTACTAAAGAAGTATCAAGCTGTGAAACAAACTGATGAAATGCCTCAATTTCTTTACTAAATAGATGGCCATCTGACAAAGAACCAAGTGCAAAAGTTGCAGACTCGAAAGTTGTGGAAGCAACTGAGGGCGCACTGGGTCAATTACCTCCAAATCTACCACCACCTCTACCACGTTGTGGCTAACGAGAAGGAAGATCGTGTGGGCATCCATACAAATCCCAACACTGGTCCTTAGTATGTCTAGATCTATGACAATACTCACAATTAAGACGATCCCGATCATCCAATGAAGTACCAAAACAACCACTACGACCTTGTGAAGAGAGCCCCCATGGTCACCCCAGCTGGAGGAGACAAATGTTGATTTCTCTATTACAGATGACAAGTTCATCACTCATCGTCTCCCCTCTTTTCTGTGAATAGGTTCATCACTCATTGTCACCCCTTTTTTCTGTGAATAGATTCATCACTCATCGCCACCCCTCTTTCCTGTGAACATGTGCATACACCTTATTTAATGATGAGAAATTCATATTAAGGATCTGGGTTCTGATCTGCTCATATTCAGGACTCAAACCAGCGAGAAATTCAAACACTTGTATCTCCTCAACATGTTTTTTGTAAACTAAGACATCCTTTGTACAGGCATGCCGGAAGGTAGCATAATGGTCTAGTTCCTCTCACAGCTTCTTCAAAGAAGCATAAAAAATGGATAGGGGTTAACCCCCTTGTTTAAGCTTCGCAATCCTGTGTTGCAGATTATAGACCTTTGTTGCATGTCCAACTTCTAAATACGCCTTAGATAGAGATTCCCAGATTTGATGAGTTGTGTATAAAAAGAGAGTGATTTACTTATTTTTGGTTTCATAGAGCCCAATAACCACCCCATAACCATAACATTTTCTATCTTCCAATTTTGATATTTTGGATCACCCTTGGAAGGAACTTTTATTTCACCGGTCAAATAGTCCTCTTTGTCTTTACCTTGAATGGAAACAAGGATAGATTATAACCAAGTAAGATAATTTGTGCCATCAAATTTCACAGTAATGGTCTGGGGCTAAGATGAATCCCAAGTAATCTGGAAAATACCTAGGTCACTCTTGCTAATGTCACCCACATTCAGGCCTAAGTTCTCACTCTCTTTAGACATCCTGGGAAGTCAACTAACAAACCATTGAATGAATAATCACCAAACCAACATGTACACAGGTTGTAAACACGATTCTCTTCACAGGAAACACCCAAGTCACACACATTGAGCACCTATTCTCTTCACAAAATACTCAACACGATTCCAGAACCCATAAACCCATTTGTTTCCCACTCAGAGGTTCCAGACGACCATCACAGAAGGTTTAGGCTTTGGTTTTAACCCATCGGCAACATTTGCAGATCAGAAAAAAAGGAAAAAAAGATAAAGGCGGCAGATATACTCCACGATTTTCGACACCACTATCTCGAAACACTTTAGAACGACATGGGACTTGTTCTCCTGATTGCTGGAATAAAAACAAACCAAATCATCAAAAGAAAACCACCAAAAAAAACTCCTGACTAAATGCAACACTCAAACTTTCAAATCGTGAGATTTTATTGATTTTTTCTTAGAAATTCTACAAAAGATCTCTAGATCCATCAAAAACACTAGAGATTACTTCTAAAATATGTCTAAATTCATGATCCATCAATTTCGAGAAGAACCCTACTTCGATTGTGTAGGCCGTACGATTGCAAACGATAGCAAGCCTAAGGCTAATGTCAGCAATAAGAGAGGTCCAGTGTTGCTGTGATCAAACCCACTCTGATACCAACTTGACTTGCTTAATCCTTCAAGTATTAAATCAACTTAGAGAAGAGATCAAGATAAAATAAAAGAAAAAGAATGAGGGGGACTAGTATTAGAGAGTTGATCTCTCTATACGAGTTATTTATTTATATATTTATATATATATATATATATATATATATATATATATATATATATATATATATATATATATATATATATGAATACGGATATTTAGTTGAAACATATGTATATATATCCGTATTTG
>JAOXJP010231302.1:0-10650 GCA_025762735.1 Platanus orientalis | reverse complement strand
ACTAAGTTATAACTATTGATAATTTTAAAATAATTAGTATATATATATATATATATATATATATATTATGTATGTAAAAGTTTGGGCCTCGGGCCCTTGACGGGCCAGGCTTTTTCGGGCCGGGCTAGGGCCGGCCCATGCCCACCCCTAATTTTGAGAGAACACTCTCTCATTTGGTGCACACATGCACGGACATGTCTGGGCAAGGGCTTGGGCTCTTAAGGCGCACTTTGCACTCGCACATGGTTGTGGAGTCATATTAAGGGTTGTTAAATTCCTTTTTAACGGTCCAGATGTGATCTTGTCATATCTAGGTTAGTCACGATTAACGGGTTCATAAAACGATTAGGCCGTGAATGCACTTGAGATGGCGATTAGACATGGGTCAGGGGTCTGCGACTGACCGAGACAGTGAATGAACTAGAGTTGGGCTGAGAGTCGTGACTAAACTGGGTCAGCAAATAAAGTGTGGTGACTAAATGAAGCTGCATTGGTTCAGGCCAAGCTCGCGGCTAAGGCCTGTCATACTTCAGTCGCGGCAGGTTGGGTTCAGTCACGACCAAGCCCAAAATTGTGTAGAGTGGCATGTGACACAAGTTAAGCCCATACTAGTTGACACAATTGCCCATGCTTGGGTTAGTGGACACGTACATCAAAGGGAGTTGGTGGAGTGGGTGAAAGCCCATTTCCACTATAAAAGGGGAAAATGGGATTGAGAATGGAGTGCAAATAAGGCATCTAAGTGGGTTACTAACAAAAGAGGAGAAATTGAAAAAATAAAAAGAAAAAGAAGAATAAGAAGGAGGTGGTGGCGACTGAAGGTTTCCTTCCCTCTTTTCTTTTTCTCTTTGGGTTTGTGTTAAAAGACACAAAACCCGTTAGATTGCATAGACTCGCTGCTCATTTGGGTAGCCAAGCTTGGTAGTTGGGATCTTGAACCACTTAAATCTAAGTGTGTTCTCACTGGAGAACCTCCACTTGATTGAAGGTGTTGTTATGACCTTGATTCAGTTTTCATAAATAGTAAACAACTTGATAAGGGGGCATTCTGTCGAAATTTTGAGAAAATTTGGACAAGTTTTAATTGGACATTTTTGAACACACAACTCTCTAAGGATAATAAATTATATGGGGAGGTATCATACATCTATGATAGGCAGTGGAAGCCCTTTGAGAGACTAGGAGTTGATTCCGAGCTTAGTTGTATCCTGGAAGTAGCTCGACACACTCCCTTGCATAATCTTGTGGGAGGGCTATCTTCAAGAAACGCACTAACAACACCTCCATGTCTCTGGTCACTCGGACTTGGTTAAAATTGTGTTTATTAAGTTGAAATACTTGATTTTGATGTTTGGGAGAAAAAATGATGTTTTGGGATTATCAAGGGCTTTTTTGGACGAAAATTATTTTTTTGGCACTATAGCGACGTTGTAGCAAGTCGCGAACGACACTGTAGCTAAGTCACGGTTGACATTGTAGCAAAACACTACATTCTAACAATTTGAAGATGTCTTTTCTTGCTACAAGTGTGAGAACAAACGTGAGTCCTTTTGTTCCCAGTTTTGATGCCAATAAGTTTAACAGAAAGAACTTTAAGAGATGGGAATGTTGGATCTTGTATTGGCTTTAACATCTTGAGGTCAAGTATGTATTTTTTGATGATCCTCCGGAATACCCTCCCCCCACTAGTGCCACCCGCTAGAGCAACCAAAGATAAAGAGAAGTGGGATCATGATGACGAAATGTACAGTTATCACCTCTTAGAGTCTTTGACTGACGAGTTGTTTGAACAATTCTCTAACAAATTGGAGATTGCTAAGGAGATTTGGGAAGCTCTAAGAGTAGTCTATCTCGGTGAAGAGTCTGGCAACTAAAAGTACTAAGTCCAGAATTACTTGGACTATAAGATGGTTGATAATAGGCTCATTCTTGAGTAGATCAAAGAGTTGCAAAAGATGGCCGATTCAACCTCTGTCGTTGGCATGTCACTTCTCCCAAAATATCAAGTTAATGTTGTAATCGCTAAGCTACCAACCTCTTGGAAGGATTACAAGCTCAAGTTGATACACAAGAGAGAAGATTTGTCCATGGAAGTTATAAAACGTTATTTGAAAGTTGAAGAGATCTACAAACTAAAAGGGAAGAAAGAAGATTACTCTGTAAAGGCCCATATCGTCGAGAATAATTTTGGCGACAAGAAATCATTGAAAAAGAATGGGTCTAAGATGAAGACAAAGGAAGAGAAGAAGCCCTTAAGAAAGACAAAGTCAAGTTCACCTACTTTAAATGCGGAAAGCCAGGTCACATTGCTCGTGAATGCCGTAGTAAGAAGATTGCTAGTACAAGAAAAGACAAGGGAAAGCAATTCGTTGAACTGAAGAAGACCATTGCATGATCAATGAGCTGAATCTGGTTGGAGATGGAGTTGAATGGTGGCTGGACACTGGCACTACACACTACATTTGAAATGACAAGAACATGTTTAATTCTTATGAAATTGTAAGTTGGATGAACATGTACATGGAAAACTCCGCCAATTCTAGTGTTAGTGGTAAGGGAACTGAAATTCACTTCTGGGAAGTCTGTTTTCTGCAACAAGTCCTGTATGTCCCAAACATTAGGAAGAACCTCGTTTCAAGGTCTCTCTTAATCAAACACGGATTTATGATCGTGTTTGAATCCGATGAAGTTGTACTGTCAAAGAATGGTGTATTTGTAGGCAAAGCTTTTGCCAATTGAAGTATGCTTAAGTTGAACACTATCAATGAAATGACAAGTTCTTCTACTTACATGTATGAATCAATTAATGTATGACATGGTAGATGAGAACATGTTAATTATAAGAATCAATTAATCTATGGCAAGGCTTAAGTTAAAACCTCTCTTAACTTGAAGATCAAGAAACTGAGGTCTGATCGAGGTGGTGATTCTATAGACTCAAATTTCATCAAGTTCTACAAAAAAGAGAAATGTCAGGAGCGTACACTCTGCAACGAAATGAAGTTAAATGTCAGCAGTGTACACTCTACAACGAAATGAAGTTAAATGTCAGCACCGTACACTCTGCAACGAAATGAAGTTAAATGTCAGCACCGTACACTCTGCAACGAAATGAAGTTACTGAGAGAAAGAATCACACCTTAACCGAAATAGTGAATTCCATGCTGACAAGTTCAGGTGCATGTCTAAGTCTATAGGGAGAGGTCTTGCTGACTACATGCCATGTATTGAATCGTGTTTCTCAAAAAACAATAAGTGTCATACCATATAAAATATGGAAAGGAAGAAAATTGAATTTAGGCTATTTCAAGGTTTGAGGTTGTTTCGCTCAAGTCAAATTACCGAATGTGCATATCTCAAAGGTTGGACCTAGAGGAACAGATTGCGCTTTATTGGATACTCTATAACGACTAAGGCTTACAGATTTCTTAATCTAGAGACACTTGCCCCTCACATTGTGGTTGAATCCATAAATGCAAAATTCTTTGAAAACACATTTTCTTTCCTAAAATGTTAGGAAATAGTGGGGGTAAAAGAGTTTGAATCCAGTAATAAGCAGAAACAAGAGGCTTCCAAGCAAATAAAACTTCGAAAAAGTACTAGATAAAGAAAACTAAAGGACTTTGGTCATGACTATGTAGTTTGTTTGGTAGAGGGAGATGCGTTGTCTTACAAAGAAGTAATGTCATCTCATGATTCTTTATTTTGGAAAAAAGCTAAAGATGACAAAATGCACTCTATTATTTCCAACCAAATATGGGTGCTAGTGGATTTACCTCAGGGTTGTAAATCCATCAACTATAAGTGGGTGTTTAGGAGAAAAGTCAGACCAAATGGCACAGTAGAAAAGTTCAAGACTAGACTGGTTGCTAAAGGTTATGGAGAAAAGGACTTTAACTACTCTGATACTTATGTCCTTGTAGCAAAAATATCATCTATCAAAATGTTGATAACGACGGTTGTAATAAAGAATCTAATTATTCATCAGATGGATGTAAAGACAATCTTCCTGAATGGCCAACTAGAAGAATAAATTTACATGAAGCGGCCAAAAGGTTTTATTATACTAAGTTAAGAAATTGTGGATTTAAATTCAACGATGGAGACATGTGCATGTATAGCAAGACCATTGGAGTTTCAAGTGTAATAATCAATCTGCATGTTGATGATATGTTCATCTTTGTGACCGATATTGAATGCGTCAATGACACTAAGAAGTTTTTGTCTTTGGTTTTTGATATGAAGGACTTAGGGGTTGCCAAAACGATTCTAAGAATTAAGATTGTCAGAAATGACAGTGAGATTATTATCACACAATTAGAGTACATTGAGAAAATTTTCAAAAGATTCAACATGTACAAATGTATTATATAGCATCCATACATGTAAACATCTGTGTCAAGTTAACAAAGAATAGAAGTTGTTGTGTATCTCAGTACAAGTATTCACAGATGGTTGGATCTTTGATGTACGTCATGTATTGCACTAGACCGAACATCGCTTTTGCAGTAGGAATGTTGAGTAAATACATAAGTGACACAGGTAGTTAGCACTGGAGTGCTTTATTTATGATTCTGAGGTACTTGAAAGGTACGATGAACTATGTGATTCATTATGAAATGTATCCAGCTGATGTTGTGGGATACAACAATGTTACTTGGAATTCATATTTGGATGACTCTAGATTTGTGACAACTTGGATATATACATTGGCAGGAGGTGCAATTTTTTGGAAATCGAAGCAATAAACGTGTTTGATTTATTTGACAGTAGAGTTAGATTTTTCCGTATTCTCATCAGCTGAAGAGAAAGCAAAGTGGTTAAGGAATTTATTGATTGACGTACTAATTTGGACCAAGCTGGTTCCTCCTATAACCATATACTATGATAATTAAGCAGCTCTGCTGAAAGCATACAGTGAAAACTACAATGGAAAGTCCAGGACAATACGACTGAAGCATAATCACGTGAGGGATCTGATAACCAATGGCATGGTAGCCATATTATATGTGAAGTCTAGTGAGAATCTGACAGATCTTTTATCGAAAGACTTTAGGAATGAGTTAACCTCCGAAACGTTGAAGGTAATGTGACTATTAAAGCCTATAGGTTGTACTGGTGGACACCTAACCTGACTATTCAGGTTCAATGGGAAACCAACCTAACTGCTTGAAGATTCAATGGGAAAACAAGCTATGTGGTGGACACTCAACCTGATTGTTCAGGTTCAATGAGAAACCAACCTAACTACCTGAAGGTTTAATGGGAAAACAAACTATGTATTTATGAAAAGTACAAATGTTTCATTAATGAAATAAGTTCGTTTCTATGACGATCTTACAATTCGTTATCCTGTAAATGAGTAGTATTTAAGCCTACAGTCAGACACTACAGATGAGAGGATGAGAATTGGGTTCTCTCAATAAGTTCTAGTAGACTTTGGGTTGGGTTGAAATAAAACATGTGTTGAGTTGAAACATACTCTAGAGGAGTTGGAACGCACTCTGATTGAGTTGAAACATACTCTGGAGGAGTTGGAACGCAGTCTGATTGAGTTGAAACATGCTTTAGATGGTTCTCAAAAGAGTTCTTTAAACCTGAGTTGTTAATGCCAAAGAAAAAGTTCATCTTTCTGAGTGTGGAAATTGGTCACTTCTTATGAGATTTAAGTTGTCTCTAGAGCGTTCAGTAAACCTGGGATAAAACATAGGCTTTAAAGTATTGAGTTTCATGTAGTGTAAACTTTCTCAAGAAGATTGTGTGTGTAATAAGCTGGGTTAGTCAAAAGAGATACTAATTTCAAGGTACTCCACTATATTCTCAGATGAACAACAACCTGTTACACAAGGTGTTAGTTCTTAGGTCATCCACCATGAATTGATGCACAAGGGACCTCATTTATTACCTGGAATACCTATTTTCAAAAAATTTTAAAATAAGTGGGTGATTGTTGAAAACAAACACCACTTAAGGTTCATGATTTTCTGGTTTTCAAAATTTGTTTTCAAAATTTTCCTCTTTATCTTTATTACATCGGCTAAAAAACTTTTTGAGAATTGCATTTATGAAATCACCCACATGCCTCTTGTGTATTTTGGGAGAACACTCTCTCACTTGGCTGCTATGGTGTAGCAAGGTGCATGACACCTTGCGCACACGCGCACACACACAAGCACACTCACATGCCCGGGCAAGGACAAGAGCTTGGGCGCAAGGGTGCTTGAGGTGCACTTTGCATGGGCACGAACAAGGGCAAGAGTTTAGGCGCAAGGGTGCTTGAGGTGCACTTGGCATGTGCGCATCGTTGTAGAGTCGTATTAGGGGTCACTAAATTATTTTTCGACAATCCAGATGTGATATCGTGGTATCTGGGTTAGCCATGATTAACAAGCCCATAAAAGGACCGGGCCACAATTGACTTGGGTCTGCGAATACACCTGGGACGGCGATTGACCGAGGCAACGAATGAACCAAAGTCAGGTGAATAAAGTATAATGACTGAACTAGGTCAGTGAATAAAGTATAACGACTGAACAAAGTCGCGCCGGTTTGGGTCAAGCTTGCAATTGAGGTCCATCATGGCCCACGACTAACTTCAATCGCAATTGGGCCCAAAATCGTGCAGAGTGGCGTGCAACATAAGTTAAGCCCATGTTGGTTGGCCTAGTCTCCCATACCTGGTCTGAATGAAGTCCAACTGGAAGTGGACACATTAAGGGGAGTTGGTGGAAGCCCATCTCCACTATAAAATAGGCAAATGGGCTTGAGAATGCAGTGCGACTAAGGCATCTGAGTTGGCTGCTAATAGATGAGGAGAAACCAAGAGAATAAGAAGAAGAAAATGAAGAAGAATAAGAAGGAGGTGGTGGCGACTAAAGGCTTCCTCACTCTCTCTTATCTTTTACTCTTTGGGTGTGTGTTGAAAGACAAAGCCCATTAGATCCCACGAACCAGCCAAGCTTGGTAGTTGGGATCTTGAACCACCTAAATCCAAGTGTGTTCTTGTTGGAGAACCACTACTTGATTGAAGGTGTTGCCGTAGTCTTCTTGACTTGGTTCTCATATATGGTAAACAACTTGATAAGGGGAGACTCTGCCAAAACTAAAATTTTGGACAAGTTTTAAATGGATGTTTTTGAATACCCAACTCTGTAAGAGCAATAAGTTATATGTTTTTGAACACCCGACTCTCTAAGGGCAATAAGTTATATGGGGAGGTATCATACATTTCTGCCGGCCGATGCAAACCTATTGAGAGACTAGGAGTTGATTCCATGCTTAGTTGTATCCTAGAAGTAGCTTGGCACACTCCCTTGCACAATATTGTGAGAGGCATTGACTATCTTCAAGAAACGCACTAATTGCACCTCTATGTCTCGGGTCACTTGGATTTGGTTAAAATTGTGTTTTTTAAGTTGAAATACTTGATTTTGATGTTTGGGAGAAAAAATTATGTTTTTGGGATTGCCAAGGGCTTTTTCGGAAGAAATGTTTTTGGCATTGTAGCGACATTGTAGTAAGTCGCAGATGACACTATACCTAAGTCACAGGTGACACTATAGCAAAACACCAATCGCAAAAAATATATATATTAATTAAATTATTATTAATTTAATTGCTACTCTTCTGTGTCACAAAGCTACACCTGCATTCCAACGTTGTCTACAAGAGACAAAGTAGAAAGGGGAAGAAGCTACTGAAATTGGTGGTTATAAAAGAAATTGGGTAGAAATAATAGTAAATAAAAATCTAAATGATGAAATTGCTGGTGTTAGAGGAATAGGTGACATGGTAATGTCAATTAGACTTATTTTGGGAAAAAAGATAATTAGCATAATTAGTGTATATCCAATGAAGAATACGAGAGTGTTTATAGAGGATATGGATCTAGAAAAGAAATTTGGCAGGAGATGCAATCCTAAAATTTGCCATGGCATATGATCTTGTAGTAACAAACTTATACTTACCAATTAAACGAATAGCAAACTTATACTTCAAAATGAGAACACAACATTTGATTAATTTTTAAAGTAAATTAAATAGGAGCCAAATAGATTCTTTTCTCACTAGGAGGATAGAACGATTAACATGTTAGGACAATAAGGTTATCCATTGTAAGAGCATAACCACACAACATAGGCTAATGAATTTATATCAATAAATTTTTGAGAAAGAATTGAGAGATTAATTGCTTAAGAACTAGGCAGTGGAATCTAAATGGAAGAAAATAATGATATTTAGAGGTAATTATTTTAAAGGAAGGAAATTTGGAAGAAGAAATTAATGTCATTTAAAGCAAAATGCTTATTTATATTAAAAGATAAGCGAAAGAGGTCCTTGGAGAGTTTAGAGGGAAATGGAATTATCTAAAGAAATTTGGTGGTTGATACTGTTCAAGTAAAGCATTAGAGCTAAGAGATCTTCCTATAAATCTTGAAAAATGACAAAGAATGGGGAAATTTTGGAAAGGTGTGAAAATTCTTAAGCTAAGAAAGCAATAAACAAGGCTAAATTAAAAGCATATGTTGGCCTTTATTATAGTTTAGGTATTAAGGATGGTGAGACTTAGTTATACAACCTTGCAACAATGAGGAAGAGGAAATGTACAGACTTAGATTATGTTGAATGTATTAGGAGTGAGGATCAAAGAGTCTTAGTTAGAGGTGCTAATTTCAGAATTTATTTTTTGTGAACCATGTAAGGAATGTTAGTTTATAACGAATCAGTAACAGCAATGGGATTAGAGGTCATAGTTACTTTTGCAGAATTAGGCTGTTTGAGGTTAAAAAGGCATTAAGAAAGATCAAGGTAGGGATGACATTAGGGCCAAAGGGTATCCTGATCGAGGTTTGGAAATGCCTGGGGGACAATAGCTTATCCTGTCAAACTCAGTTGTTCAACTGGATCGTTAGAACTAAGAAAATGCCAGATGAATGGAAGAAAAGCATCATGGTTCTTACTCACAAGAACATCTAAGATATTCAGAAGTGAATCAATTATTGTAGGATCAAGCTTGTGAGCCTTACAATGAAACTTTGGGTAAGAGTGATTAAACGTTAACTAAGATATGAAACTAGAGTATCAAAAAATAAACTAATACATGGAACTAGAGTATCAGAATATCATTTCGGATTTATGCTAGGGAGATTGGCGACTGATTTATTTTTTTACTTAGCTGATTGATGGAAAAGTCTATAGAGAATAAGAATGATGTTTATATGTTTTTTTTTTTTTTTTTGATTTAGATAAAGCAAATGATAAGGGTACCTAGAGTGATCATTTGGTGCATTTTGGAAAAGGGGGGGGTCTCAAGTAGATGTATTGACTTAAGTAAGGATATGCATTATGAAATGGTAAATAGTGCTAAGCAAAATTGAGGCAGTGGCATGAGTTTTCAATCACTGTAGGTTTACACCAGGGATCAGCATTTAGCCCCTATCACTTTGCATTATTTATGGATGAGCTGTTTACCGATGATATAGTTTCACTTGACCAGACTAAATAGGGGGTGAATAGTAAGCTAGAACTACAAAGGGATGTTATTGAACCATAAAGCTTTTAAGATAAGGCGGACTGCAACAAGATATATGTAATGCAACTTTACTAAAAATAGGATTAGGAATGAGGAAGTAGTTAAGACGTAAGATTGATAACCTATGTTTTTTTTTTTTTTTTCCGATAAAGAAGATAATTTATTAAAAAAGAAAACAGCTACACGTAACAGGGGAGTACGAGAAATAACCCACACAAAAGAAATTACATAACCAAGATATATGTCAGAGTAATACTTTTTTATCTTGGTTCAGTCATCCATAATGGAGTGCTGTTTGACGATGATGTTACTCATAGAATAAGAGCAGGGTGAATGAAGTTGAGGGGTTGTTCTGGAATGCTGTGTGATCACCACATACCATTGAAATTGAAGTAAAAATATATATATAAGACGCTACAAGAACAACAATGTTTTGTGGAGAAAAATGTTGGGCAACTAAGAAACAACACTTACGTAAAAGTGTAGCTAGGATGGGGATGGTGTGATCAATGATTGGCGAGGCTAGAAAGAACAGAATTAGAAATGAATATATACTTGCGAGAACTTAGCAACATTAGGTGATATGATTTGGAAAGCTGACTGAGATGGTTCAATCATTTGCAACAAAGACCAATGACTACACTGGTGAGAATGAGTGAGACACTGCAAGTTGAAGGTTTTAAAAGGAGAAGGGGAAGGCTGAAAATGACTTGAATTGAAGTTGTGAGGAAAGGCATGAATGCTTAATATTTAACGGAAGATATGACCCTAAAAAGAGTGGAATGACATAATAGGATCGGGTAGCCACCCCAAGTAGTTAAGATTAGGCTTTGTTGAGTTGAGTTGGGATGTTAAGCTTAATGATTTTCTTGGTAGTGGTTAATTGAGATGTTGAAGCACTGATTGAACAATTTGGATTGATCCATTGGTGGACAAGTTGTGGATCCAGAGTTTGAAAATTTTGGTTTGACATTCTTTGATCAAAGTCTGGAATCCACTATAATAATAATCAGAGATGTTTTGCATTTCAATTCCATACATTCATAAGTACATTTCTTTTCTTGGGTGAATGGAAGTACATTCAAATGCACTTTGTTAGACATATTTGATCAGTGAGC
>JAOXJP010231301.1:0-10650 GCA_025762735.1 Platanus orientalis | reverse complement strand
GATCTAACATCTAAATGTGTTGATCTATCAAATTATTGTAAAAAAAATGAATCAAAACAAAGATTTGAGTAAAAAATCATACCTTTATGAGATTTTTGTAAAACCCCCAAAATTTCGTTCTTCAATCCACTCAAATCCGTAACAAAACAAGTTTTTTATTGCAAAAACTTGTTTCAAACAAGAGACAAAGGTTGTAAGATGTGATTTATAAAAAAAAAGAGAGAAATTGGTGCATGAGAGAGGGATCTGAGAAAAAATGAGGAAAAATAGTTCACGGACCGTGTTTTGATCCAGGATCATTCGATCTAGAGCTATACTCGATTATCATGCAGAACTGGGATCGGTCCCGACCGATCCTGATCCGATCCGGGAGATCCAAGCCCAGATCGGGCGAGTTTTAGAACTATGGAAGTAACTGATTGGCCACTAGGAAGAAGACCGAGGAACCAAGTCTGGTGGATGTCCTTGAAGATCCCAACATTGATCTTTGGTATGTTTAAAGCGACTATGATGTTTACATTTCTGACGGTCTTGATCATCAGATGAGTAGGTAGATCTAACCCCACGACCATGATTCCCTTTGGATGAACTCGAAACTAGTGTAAATTTCTCGATGAAAGAAGCGGGAGTCAACTCTACGTCGGCCTTCTTCACGGTGAATGTGAACATAAACTTCATTCAAAGTAAGAGGATGACCCATATTGAGGACTTGCACCCTGATCTGCTCATAGTTAGGATTTAGCCATGCTATAAACTCAAAAGCCTGGATTTCTTCTACATACTTCTGGTAAGCTGTTGCATCCTGTGAACATGATGGATGATAAGTGGTGTAGTGTGCTAACTTCTGTATTTTCTTGAGAGTTGAATAGTAGATTGCAAGAGGCTTATCTCCCTGTTTAAATTAGGCAATCTGTTGCCTAAGGTCAAATACCTTCGCTGTGTGTCCAATTTTAGAATAAACCTTGGCTAAGGACTCCTAGATTTGAAGTGTTGTTTCCAAGAACAAATAATGATCACTAATTTTCGGTCTCATTGAACCAAGTAACAATCCCATAACCATTGTATTTTCTGTCTTCCACTTTCTAAACTTTGGATCATCCTTGGAAGGCTTCTTTGCCTCTCCTGTCAAATAGTCCTCCTTATCTCTGCCTTGGATGTGAATGAGGACAAATTTTGACC
Organism: Platanus orientalis; assembly: GCA_025762735.1. Taxonomy (NCBI): domain Eukaryota; kingdom Viridiplantae; phylum Streptophyta; class Magnoliopsida; order Proteales; family Platanaceae; genus Platanus; species Platanus orientalis. The sequence goes on along the minus strand of JAOXJP010231301.1, from coordinate 9,471 downwards.
ACGTAAAGTAATTAGTGTCATCAAATTTAATTTTAATAATTGGTGTGTTGGGGGATTCAGTTACCACACCCCCAAGTGTACCCATCTCACTTTCTTTCAGGTTGGATGTTTGGCTCACTTCAGACATGACGAAAATCAATCAAATCACAAACCAAGAACAAATAGGGAACAATAACACTTTGATATAGAGAACCAACCATCTGGTATAGCAAAACACGAGGGGACACGAGTTGCAGAGGTTCTTAACAGCACGATCAAGTCCTTAGATCCAACTTTCCTAGTAAGATCCATAAGTTTCAAGCAGCACAAGCATCACCTTGGGATAGAATGGGTACCATACTTGTTCGTGACCTAGGCGACACTAGCAGGGGAGAGAAACGAGGGATTTCTCTCGATATTTCTCCAAGCTTCATGGGTCTTATCTTAAAACATTCCCTTGCAAAAATTGGCTACTCCTTTGCAAGCAATCGAAACAAGAACCTCTCGTGTGATCAAAATCAATAAATCTTAAAAAACGGAAGGTTTTTGGCTTGCCGAAGAAAACCCTTCAAAAAACCACCTTAGAGGCTTTAATTTTTGTTTTTTTTTAAATCATCAAAAATCTCCATTAATCGAGACGACTTGAGATCTGTTTCCGTCCACCTCTGACACATGGTCACCCTGCTAACGTCAACCGTACGAACATTGACGTCAGTAGGGGTCTGACGTCGTCGTCTTCTCCTGTCTTGTTAGATTCCTTTCTTGCCTTGTTGAGATGCCAACTTGATTGATTCATAGTTGTTCCTGAAAGTAGTCGGGAGAAAAGAAGAAGAAGAAGGAGATGAGAGGGAAGAAGAGAGATTGAGAATTGAATCGTACGAGTACTTGGCCTCATACGGTTGGTATTTATAATAGAGATCGGTCCAGTACATACTGTGTATAGTGTATCAACGGTATGCGTATAGTATACCTCACCCTTATTACATAAATACCCCCTAAATACATAATATCACTCTCCAACATGGAACACTTAGGGAACTAACGTTTGGGAGAATACATTTACTTCCACATGGATTTGAACTCGCGACTTGGCTTTCCTTTGAGACCGAGTAGAATGTGGTAGAATGAGTTTTCTTGGGTTAGAGGATGAAGGTATTGGGGGAGAATACGTATTGAGAGTACTTTCACATATAGCCATTCTTATTTAATTGAAAAAGGGCAACCCAATGCATGAAGCTCCCACTAACGCGGGGTCTGGGGAGGGCAAGATGTATGCAGCCATTCTTATTTAATATGAAGGGAATACAAAAATACATAAAACTTTTTTGATAGGTAAACATTAGTGGTTAATTTATTAGTAGATGAAGACAGGTTTTGAACCCAGGTCTGTGGTACAACACCCACAGACTTTACCAACTTAGCAATGTGAAGGACCATAGTACCCTTGTATGTATGTAAACATTGTACCCTACTACACAACAATGATGAACTACATAAGCTTGACCAAGACATTGAGACTGGTATATAGCAGGTCAAAATCATCAAAGCCGAACTCTTCTGCCATTCATGCAGCCTGTGTTTTTCTAGTTATTTAGCAGTCGATCTCCATCAAATAATAGCTTGAGCAAGAAGATTGGTCTTGAAACACCCGGGCCTTAAAAATTATTTTTATTTGGTGATTTTCTTTGAATTTTCATACTGATATTTGTGGGTCTTAGAAATCATTTATTTTAGTGTATATGCTTGTTATGGTGATGTTTCTTTCTACTTCGATTATATGCAACTGCTTTTGAAGTATTTCCTGAGACTGAGATACACTCAAATGAATCTCCTGATTAAGTTGGGATTTTTGGTTCATTTAGGGTATTATTGAGGATTTTTCATTGAGACTTATATATATATATATATTTATAGAATCTGAGTTTTTTGAAGTCTCAGCCCAGTTCATTTTTTTTGTCTGCATAGATAATTAATTGTTTGTGAATCGTTTCTTCATTTATTCGATTATCTGGAATTTTATCTGGCAGTGGGAGTTTAGTATTTGTTTTCTCTTTTGTTATTATGTCTGAAGCTCATTGAGTTCATTCATCTTAGATTTGATTTGATGTGTTCTATTTTTGTTTGCTTTGTACTTTTTCCATGTATGCATTCTGTCTCTGGATATTCAAACTTGTTACAAACTCTTTGGTTACGCTTCTCTTGATATTCATTTAATTTAAATTAGTTGCATGCTAATCTTCATTTTCCAGTCTTATTTATTCTGATCTTGTTGGAGTTTTCACTGTTTAAATATGTTTCTTGACATTTATCGTTCATATTTTTTCTGTCTGGAGTAGTTTTGATAAGACTTTTCAGGTTATGTGTTCAGTTCTCCAAGTGTTATTTATATATGTCACTTTGTTTATTTTTTATTTCTCTCAACAAAGTGATATGGTAGCTTAGATTTCTCTGTTGCTCTTTACTAGATAGTTTTTAATTTCAAAGGTTATGCTGCAATGTTCCATTAGTTATGGAGTGAACTTTCTGCAGTTTTTACTGTGAACGATTATCAATTCAATTATCTCTCTCTCTCTCTCTCTCTCTCTCTCTCTCTCTCTCTTTTCTGTAGGAAAAATGAGCTGCATCAGGTGGCCCAACAAGCTTCAAACATTGAGGACTTAATTGAGGTTATCCGGGCTTCACTATCAGTTATGTATAAGCAATGGGCTGATGCCATGCATACGTTTCATGAGAAGTTTGACTCTCTATCTGCTTTGATCGGTGACCATGGTAGTTACTAATTCCTTGCACCATAAAACGATATCACAGTTTAATTGTGCCATGTTCTCTATTTATGTTTTTTTCATTCACTGTTTTTTTAATCTTTTATAGGAATGGACTCTTGCCCCCAAGAGGAGTTTCTAAGTCTTCTAGGTGGTGCTCGAACAAGTCCACCGGTTCATCAGTTTCTTGTTAACTCTCTCAGTGAAGTGGTATAATCATCCTTGATGTTGCATTTAAACCGTGAAACTGAAGATTTTTTGTTTAATTAGTGACCCTGTGAATAAATAGGGACTCAAGCGTGTGGCAAAGGCTATCCATAGTGCTGGGAAAGAGCTTCATGTTGTTGTCCGGGAGCATCTCCAGGTGTGTGCTCACCTACTTGGTTTCTTCAACATAGTTAAATTAATGTGATAATTTTATATTTGATCTGGTTTCTAGTCTTAAAATTTCATATTCTTGAAACTTCTTTTGATATATATATATATATATATATATATATATAAGAAGGAAAAAAAGTAGGGAAGCTCTTGAGGAGGCCCACACATGACAGCTTTCTCAATTAAGGAAATTGGTTTTTGGAGAACCACATTCTGCCAAACTGAACTAAGGGCCTTATCACAGTAGTTACAACTAAAGAAATAAATGTTCTGTCCAGGACACCAGGGGATGTCACATGGAATAAAATGGGTGGGATTTGGATGAAATTTCAAATTCCTGCCTATTTTATTTGATATGACATCCCCTGGTGTCCTGGACACCAAATCCTGGACAGGACATTTGCTCCCAACAACTAACAAGGATTCCTTTTGTATTCCTTCTTGCTCTTCTTTTCTTACAGACTATGTGTTCTACCCATTTTCACACCCAATCTATGATTTCAAAAACATTTTCTGATTGCTTGCAACTTTACATTGGGAGCATATATCATTGAATGAAGTAGATCATTTAGCACATCCATAATGGAGCAATGGTTAAGAAGCCCAGTTGGATACTGACTGGAGTACAGATATGACAGAAGGACACTGATTTATTTCCTGCCATTCAGGACACTGCTTGGGAGATCCTTCTCTTTTGAAGGAAAGGGTGCTTATGTCTTCTATGATGAACTCAAAACTCTAAAAGGTGAGTTAAAGAAGTGGAACAGGGGATGTGTAGAGATATAGAAAACAATTATTATTGAATGGGTTGCTGCTCTTGATAGGAAAGAAGCAAAAAACTCACCATCAGAGGAAGCAAAACCAGTCTGGATATAGGCAAAAGACGGATTTAAGAGGTTTGCTTGAATGGAGGAAATCTATTGGAGGCATTGATCAAGGGTAACATGGCTGATAAAAACACTGGTTTTTCCACGGATTGATTGTGATAGGCAACGATCCAATATTGCAAGCATGGAATTAGAGCTTCTTTGGCTTTTCCATGGGTACCCTCATTGATTATGAGGATAGAATTAGAGCTGCCACTTTTGACTTCTATTCGAAGCTTTGTATGAATCACTGCCCTTTCTGACCAAATTAGATGGTTTGGAATAATTCAGCTCAATATCCATGGAGCACAGTGACACTCTAGAGAAGCCTTTGGATGTGGTTAAAACAAGGTTTAAAGTATCAATATCTGTGCCGTATCACGGCTTGGGGATATCGATAGGTCTCACGTATCGCAACTTATCATGGGGAGACGGTGGAAGAAATTGGGAAATGTGGGAAATGCTAATCAAATGAAAGAAATTTTTTATGAAACTTCAGGATTTGATAGAATAAACATTAAATACTTATAAACCATTACACTTCATTACACACTTGCGTATCAATTGTTGGGAATCAGTACCCTTGTGACACGCATTTACACGCATTATCACGCATGTCTAGAATTTTAAATGCTAGAGATTGATAGATAACACTACACATTGCACAATAAAGCTAGAAACCTACATACATAAAACATAATCATGATACAAATGTATAACTCAATCAATAATGTCATTCTCATTCATTGATAATGCAAAGTATTACAGAAGTACAAGTACAATAGTGAAATTGGAGAAATACAACACAATAAGATAGAGAATAGTATGAGTGCCAAGATTGTTGCCAACCCGGAACCAGCTCAATCCTCATCAATACTGTATAGAGTGTTGGGGTGGTTGATAATCATTATGGCTATCGTTCTCATGATATTGTTGATATTGTCGTTGTTGCTACTATTGATGTTGAAACTGCTCTTCTATTAAGTGCCAATACTCTTGCCATAAGATAAAAGGATTATGCCATGCTTGATAGTCATAAACGTGTCTCTTGTATATAGTATCATCTACTCTCGAGAGCATCCCATATCATGGAAACCTGGATACTACACACTGAGGATGAGAAGTTGAATTAGAAGAACCCCAACGGCTCTGACGGGCTTGACCCTCCTTATCATATGATGATTGTGTGGATGTGGTAACGAAACTGGGCCTACCGGCTACAGCTGAGACTATGTACTACTATTGCTGCTGACTAGGTCCAAAGCCAAAAACAGTATCAATCCACGATCTTTCCTGATTTTGTGTACTAGCAGACTGAGGGTATTGAGGGAACTGAGGATACTAAGGGAATAACCTATGCTGTTGCCCAATAGAAGCCCCACCGAGGCTCATGCTATTAAATGACCTTGCTAACATGTTAGTTGTGTGATGGGAAAAACTACTCTCCGTCTCTTGATATTTTCTCTGACTCCTACTTCCACCCCTCTTTCATTGATAATAAGTTGGAGGTGGACATGAACCATGGTTTGTATCTTTAGTGGCATGGTCATATTTATCCTCTCTTATGAATGAGCTAAGGGGGCTCTGACTTTGACTCTTTCCACTGCCACTATATGGTTTATGTGTCATACCAACACCACCACCTCCTCCATCATCATCACCATCTCCATTATTACCTGATTCACCTCCTCCATCACAACCACCATCTCCATCATTTGAGTTAGAAGAATGCATCTAGTCATCCTCACCATCAACTAATCTACCCGCACCTTAGGGATTGGGTTGAGACCATGGTTTTAAAGATCAGATCGGCGGACATGATTGTCCAAGCCCAAAACTGATCTGAATCGGATCAGATTGTTCGGATCAGATTAGGGATTGGCGAATTCGATCCAAAGTAAAAATAATCTGAAAAATATCTTATAATCCTTTTCATGAAAAGTTTGACTGAAAAAACTTAATTTTATGTATGTTAGGTGCATCATACATGAATAAACACTTTTACGAGTATGTATAAAGATCAAGATTATATATTTCATAAGGAAACATCCAATATGATTAATTGTAGTGCATCAAAATCAAAACATACGAAATAATAAACAAATAATGATGAAAATCATAAACATGCCTAGCATGGTATCACCACTTCCACCATGAATGCCATAGTAGATCAGAAACATAATTGTCATTAGAATCTTGGCAATACTCATGAACGTATGGAGATGACATTGTATGTGGCTGATTGGGATTGAAGTGAAAGCTCATAAACTCTCCGAAATTGTGTTCTTGACCAGGCTAAGGCTCATCCTTCACGGTTTGGAACTGGAACATCGTGATGTTGTGGCTACGACTACCTCTAGAACTTGACTTTGGTTCTATAGCTCCAGGGTTAAATGCTATAGATGGATTTGATGATTGACCAATCACTGGATATGGTGGATGTATATGAGGAAAAAGGACACCATGCTCTCTAAATCCAAATTGCATCTGTGGTGGGCCTGGTGGTGGATAAGATTGGTTAAAGCTTGACTTGCCAACATTCCCCCTAAACTACATCTGGGGTGGGAAAAAACCAAGATATAGTTGTGGTACATAAGACTGGCTCGAGTCACCAATGTTCTCTCCCAACTACATTGGTGGTGGAAAAAAATTCATAAACTGTGGTGGATAAGACTGGCTACTAGAGTTGGACTTGCCAACATGCTCACCAAACTGCATTGGTAGTGGAAAGAAATCTACATGTAGTCGTAGATGATACTGGCTAGTAGAGCTTGACTCGTTAGCATACCTCGGTTAATCAGAAGATTGAAGGTGTCTACCATCATGTGAGAATGATCCAGTACCACTCATATCCATGGAACGTAGTTGTGCCTCCACATCATCAATGTATACATGTCCACAATGCTGTCGCCTACTATAAGTAGAACCACTAGATCGCTAATGCTGAGTCGGTGGAGATTGAATGCCATGATTAATGTCTTGTGTAGATATAAACCTAGAATCATACTCTATAAATCTAAAACAGAGTCGAAGATCCACCAACAACACTTGGATAACTAGCACCAGCACCATCACCATAACCACCACTAACATCACCACCATCACCATCACCACCACCATCAGATCCAATCTCTTTAGTAGTAGTCCCCCTTACAGCAGCATTGATCTCCACACCTACAACATCATCTCTAGTCGCATCCTTGCCCGCATAATCATCATGTGTATAGAATATAACATGGGTCTCTTCATATATGTCATCATCATCATAATGCCTAAAGCTAGAATGTGCAACAACAGTATCGTGTTCCTCATATTCTGTCAATGCCTCAAGCCAGTCATTTTCTTGTCCATCAAGTAGTAGACCCTCTAACTCATGAGTCCAAGGCTCTAGTGTGTCATTATCTTCAAATATGTGGCTCAAGTCAATCGGGTTGTAATAATCTTCATCCTTGGATTTGCTGTTCATCACATTTTTCCTTTTCAACCGGATGTTGTAATGAATATAGACTAATTTGTGGAGGTTTTTCATTTTCAGCCAATTCTTTGTTCTTGAGTGTATGAGATTAAATGTGCTCCAATTCCTCTCACATCTTGAAGATGAGCACGTTTGGCTAAGGATTTTGATAGCAATGTCTCTTAACTGGGGTGCATCGTCTCCATAGTAATCCCACCAGTCAGTTGTATAATACAAAAAATAAATAAAATTATTAGAATTTCACATAAACTTTTTATTTAAAATTGTTGTGTTACATGATTATATAAACAAAACCTAAAAGACATGTCTGCTGAGCCAACCTCGAGCCAAACTCTTCCTACATCTCTATGAAATCTTGCAACTACATTCGTTGGGTCAAGAAGAAAATCAGTCAACTCATAAATCTTTTATTCTTTCTTAAATAACGACACACTTAATATCAATAAAATAAAATATAACTTGTCTCAAACATCTTGCTTGATAAAATTAGGCTCCAATCTTTTAATTGCATTCTTCATGCTAAGTTTTAGCTCATAATGTATAGAGAGCCCTTTGCTATATTGCATTGCGAGATTAAAAAATGGGCTGCCACAGAAACATTAATGAATATTGATTAAAACTAATAAATTGTAATAGCCAATGGTAGATAATATATATATATATATATATATATATATATATATATATATTTAAATATATATATCTTGTAAGAGGTTATTTATTATCTGTTGCATGCAAGTCATTAGGGAGTGTGTTATCCCATCTTGCATCAATGATTTCCCAAAACTTATTGTAATCACATGGTAGTTTGTCTTTGATGGACTCCTTTGTCATATCAATTGCCCCATGTATAACTGCCATTGTGGGCTTTTTGTTTTGGTCTACAACTTTTAGAACATCCACCAAAGGCCCCATCATTTTGCATAAGTCATCTACCTTATTCCAAAACCCATGTGTGAGGATTATGTTAGAAACATCTTATACCATACGCTTCTTTTTCATATCATCAATGCTCAATGCTGCCAAGAATCTAGAGTTGGTGAAATATTTCTATAATTGGGAATTTTACCTGATGAGGCTCTCCAATGCAATGTGTTCTGTGACAAATCTAGTAATCTTAGGGTGCAGTAAGTCACGTCCCTCAGTATATGACCTCAAAATATTCACTGCCTAGGTACTATTGTAAATAAGAGAGGTTATGGTCCTCCCTCTTGCAATTATATCACGTATTCCTTTTGATTTCCTAATATCCTTCAACATCAAATCAATGTAGTGGGCAATACATGGAATCCAATAAAGATGTTCCCTCTTATTCATCAACATCTTTTCTGTAGCCTTGAAACTTGCTTCGTTGTTTGTTACAATCTAGACAACATGACTGTCCCCAATATCATCAATCACCTTATTTATAAGCTTGAATATGTATTCCTTCATCTTCTTATGTCCTGTGGTGTCCACTAACTTGTGGAATATCATATTGCGGTTTAAATATACCATGAAATTAATCAATGGCCATCTGGTCTTTGTTGTCCACCCATCACACATAATAGTGCATCCATACTTAGCCCGTTTTTTTTGTAACCCATGAATATAATCTTTCAACATTTCAACCTCTCGGTCCAGAAACATGGTATTCAACTGGTAAGGTATGTGGACTCTAATCCCAAGACCGTGCTCTACAATGGTATCCATTATAGGCTTAAATAAGTCAGCTTTTGATGCATGCCATGGGATGCCATTAGCCACCATCCACTTGTATATACTTTGGTTCACTTCTTTAAAGGACTTCTTACTAAACATGTCCTTTAACCTCTTTTGCTTATTCCCAAATTTCCTGTAGGTTTTAGTGTCTAACATTGCTGCATCTGTATCTTTAGTCATTTCCAATTGTTTTTTTGCTCGTATAGCCTCCCTCTTAAGATCAATGGGATTATCTCTCATACTCTCATGTCTCCATAACATAGAACCACTATAATCACCAGATATATACTACTGACTGCCACTAGGAAAA
>JAOXJP010231300.1:0-24637 GCA_025762735.1 Platanus orientalis | reverse complement strand
ACAACCAATCTCTCAACTCATGACAACCCTAACCAAGAAAAAACTATTTAAAAGCTCTCAAAGATTCATCCGATCTCCGAATCTAGAAAAGTCGATCATTATCTCTCGGTCCCGACCTTAGCTTCAAATCTTCCTGTCTTAGAAAAGAAATTAAAAAACTCAAACTACTATGAAATCTCAAAATTTCTCTGCGGGGCTGAAAATCAGTTATGGCCCCATTTGCAGCTATTGGGTCCAGAATGTTCTCTGGACCTCCAAATCAGGATTAATTGATGTCCATCTCTCTAGAATCGCAAGGCTTTCGAAAAACCATATAATGAACACGAGCTTTAAGCACTCAACCGACTCTCAAGAATTCACCCAAAATAAAAAATTCAGTATATCAGTGGCCACTCCACTGTAAATCCAGGACCTTCAAAGTATTAAAGTTTCACTAGATAATAGAAATCTTGTATTTCTAACCATCATTTCTTCTCAACGTAGGACAAAGCATTTTTTGCCTGTATTTGGCAAGCAGAATGCCCTCATAAATTCTCCCGGACTCAGAATGTAGCAAGGTTAGGTCAATTTTTTTAGTTTCACCCTTACCCTCAAAAAACCATTTCACAAACTAGAGCATCGGAGAATGTTTGACAACTCAATCCTACCAGCCTTCAGGCAGCTACAAAAAGTTCATCTCTCCAAGCGACCCTACTTTGAAAATCCTTTGGTAACTACATGGGAATTTTTTGGTCAATCTGTCAGTTCTTGTAGCTCTAAGACTCTTTAAGCTTCAAATCCTCAAACATGGCCCATAATAGAGATTTATAGAAAATACTGGAACATCCTTAGTCAAGAAATCCCCGGGTGCCAAAAAGGGTATCTTTGGTACAGTTTCTCGCTCGAATATCGCAATTCAGCATAGTTTAAGGCTATGACTCACCTGAGCCAAGGGCCATCTTTCATCATATGATTTCAAGGATCAATTTTATAATTGTGCCCTTCCAAAATGCATTTGAGAGCTTTTTAGGTAAAAAAAACCTTGATTTCACCCCCTTGCCCTTATCATAATTTGGTTCTGACTGGTCTGTTATGATCAGAATGTTTGCGACTTTAAAACCAGACACTAATTTTGCCATGTTCCGAGCCCGAGAGCTCACAAAAGTAGATGACACAATAAGGGATTGAAAATATCAAAAGCATTTAATGCACATTAGTGAGCTAAATCTTTATGAAGATTTTAGCTCATTAATGACATTTAATGCATTCACACCTTAAGGTTTAATTCAAAAGCCATTACATTAGAATCTTTCTAGGTACACCCTCACCCTTCACCTTTAGATTAGGTCTTTGAATTTCAAATCCCTAGTGAACCCCTCATGTCCCCCCAAAAAGCATCTTGATGCTCTCCTCTGATATTTGCAAGCAACCACAACCTACCAAAGAACATCAAAATTCATTTCTCTTCCACCTCACCAATCCATGCCAACTAGCACACCCATCTCCATCCTCCATCCAAATGATATGAACCCATCTCAACCCCTCCATTGTCCATGTTACCTAGCAGAAATCCCTCTCATCCTAGCCACCTATCCTAAAACTAATCATAACCCTACACCTCAAATTAGCTAAGCTAATCCTAGCCTTTGATTGAGATATTCCAAACTCAATCTCCACCCTCCACCACACTAAATTGGAGCTATAAATAGCCCCATTTTCGTGCACATAAAGGTTGACAACAAAAAACCCTAAGGAAAAAAAAGAGAAGAAGAAGAAGAAAAAACTTGACGTCTCAAACCTTAAGCCTTACATGGCTTAAGGTAAGCCTAAATATTGACAACTTAGTTCATTACACCCATGTGATCGCTTTTTTCATGTTGTTATGTTGTTCAAAATTGTTGTCTAACTGCTTCAATTCGGGTTACATAGTAGAGGCTCAACAATCTCTACTTGCTTTGATTTTGTACCTACGCTTAGTGTATAATTTTTTGTGATTTTGTACTGCTCTATTGATGCTCAAATTTTAGCATGTTATTCTCAATACGGATGTCTAGTTCTATATTTAATTTGATGATTTTGTAAGCTATCAAAGGCCTTGAGATGGCTCCCCAAACAAACCCTAAAATCTAGAGCTTATGTGACCTAGTTCAATTGAATTTTTGTTATTTTTTTTTGTATAAATTTTCTTGAGCTAAAATTCATATATGTTGTTCCTTTATCAACTATCTATTTGTATACATAATTTTAGGATTTTTAAAAAACCCTAAGAGGTCCAAAAATCGAGAAATCTAGCTATTGGATTTGCTCCTAGAAACTAACACCTAAATTTTATTTTTTAGGCGTTGGACAAACAATTGTTAACGGTAAAATCAAGCGTTGAGATCTGGGACCCACCCAAGGGAGCCCTGATTTTCCCTAAACCTATCCTCAAGCTCTCATAACCCTTTAAAATCTAATCCTATTCTCAAATACCTTTGTGGGCCCTAATTCCTCTCTTAACGCCTGAATTTAATTTCAGGCGTTGAGTAGAGAAATCCAAGCATTGGAGTGGATTTCTAGCATTAAGCTTGTGTAAAAAATCACTTTTTCAAAATTGGCTAAGTGTGTCTATGACCTAGGTATAGCTCAAAGACCCAGGAGATACCCGCTCTTCTAGGCCCCACCTATGTGGCCCAAAACCCTAGGCTGGTTGCTAATCCTAGCCCCCAACGCCTGAATTTACCTTGAATTAAATTTAGGCATTTAACATTCAGGCGTTAGACTAAAAGTCAAGACTTAAGCTTGCACAGGATGGCCATTTGGCTCTCTTTTGAGGACCAATGTCTATCCCTTTAGGGATCCCACCTGCAGGGGTTGACCCTTATGATCCTAGAGAACACTCATCTTCTCCATCTAGGGGTTCCACAGCTCTGGGACCCACAAAAACACCTTGACAAATCAGGTTAAAATGTTGATCTGATCAGCTCCCAATGCCTAACTTTCACCTTGAATTAAATTCAAGAGTTGAATAAACAGGCATTGGATTAAAATTTAGTTGTTAAGCCTGGGACATAGAAAAATACAATCCATTTTCTTTTCTCCTCTTTGTGTTAGGGTTGATTCTAACACTAAAGATCAGTCAATGGGCACTTTGGAGGGGTCCATCATCCCTCTAAAAGTCACAACCATGAGGGGTTCTCTTGCTAGTTAAAGGATTTAACATAAAAAGAATAATTTTTGAATTTTCTAGAAACCAATGCCTAAATTTTCCCTGAGATAAATTCAGACGTTGAAAATCTAGGCATTGGTTGCAAAGTCAGGCGTTAAGCCTAAGAAAATTGCAGAAACCAACACCTACATTTCATAAGTAGAGACTTTAACCTAATTCAAAATATGTATAAATAAGATAAGCCACCCTAAAAAGACAGGTATTTGAAGTGCCTAACACCTTACCCTTAATCTCAAGGACTCAAACAAATTTCAAGAGTTAAACCCCTAGACCCATGGGTCTAGACTTCTCCTCTTCCCATGAAGAGGAGAACCGATGTCTAACTCCATTCGTTAACCCCGAGTTGGTGGCAACTCCCAAAAAGCCTAACCCAAGGATTAGCAACCCGTGCAAGCGCCCGACATAGAGCTGAAGTGTGGCCCAAAAACCACAGATGGGTAGGGGAATCCGAACCCCCTAGGCCCCGATGTCTATAGAATGGTGACTCCACTAGGGACTATTTGATCTCTACGTGTACATATTTTTGAATTATGTTAAATATATGTTTTTCATTGTTTATATACATGCTTACATGTCTACATTGCTTACATGTCTACGTTGCTTTGGATTAGACTTAGGTCACTCCATTAGTTAGTTATGATAACAATCTATCTTCAACACTTATTCAAAATTGTGATGATTCAGATAGAGATGCTCACTTTAGTTTTAGGACAACTTGAATTAGTTAGTAGGACTAAATTCACCTTTGAACAACTTGTATGAATACATCTCTATTATTTTACATTTTGCATAAAATGAGTCCGAGGACACAACATTACACCAATAAATCACTCTTATTTTACCCTATATAGGTCATTACCCACCTATGGACTGACATTAGATCACCACATAGGATAGGAACAACGTCTGAGCAGTGGGTACTATGTCAGCGGGGCCAATCCAAGTTACCCAAGTCAGTTATCATCTCATGATCTGATATTTTTTTGGAGGTGTTTAAACTGGTACACTTATCTTTTAGAATCTCAAAGAAGCATGCATGAGTAGTCATTCTTAGGTTAGATTTATCTAGGTTATACTCAATAGCTTAGAGGTCCAACTATTGGAATTGTTTGTCGGGTTGTGAATGTTTGTTTGCATGATTGTTTAAAAGAACCAGGAATTCATGTTTGAATTTTAAAAAACTAGTCCAAACCTACTTTTTTAGATTACTTAGATAGGACTTTATTTTCTTATCTAAGTTTGAGTACACCTCACCCCTTTTGCTTAATATATGTAATGCGAAAGCATAGATTGGATAGGCATTCCATGAATGAAGTAAATACAAACCATTCCATAAAAGTAAATGAAGAACCACGTCCAATTCATCAAAAGTTAAATAAACAAAGTACATGACTAAGTAAATAATGTATGAATTTGTCCCTCTTAAAAAAGATAAAAAAAGAAAGAATCCCATCTATCTAGATCAGTCATCAGAGTCACTGTCCACCTGCTCTACAGTCCCCTTCCTCCGCATATGTTTCTTCTTTCAGAAGTATGAGCAACCTCCCCTAAAGCAAATGGTGTCATCACCACTGGACTGAGAAATACCCTCTCCTAAACTAGTCCTAAACAAACTCTCATATGCCTGTAGAGGAGCCACGTCCACAATGTCAGTGGCCACCAAATCTGTGTGCACCTCTGGCTCAACCTCAACAAATGTAGAGGGCATCTCAACATCTCTCTCATCACCACCTCCGTCACCAGGATCAGGGATCTGCTTTAGCAACTGCAAAATAATCTAAAGACAATGTTAAAATCAACCATGGAATCATTAAAGGGAATTTTTTTGAAAAAGAAAACTACTTTTCTATTTGATACCTCCTCGACCTCCTTCTTATGCCTTTTCTTCAGGGCCATTAGCACCCAAATTTTGACTCGAATTTATAAAGGGAATCAGATGGTTTCATTACAGCATGAGATAAGACTTAGGTCTCGATACCCCTAAACTTTGAATAGGTAGGCATTCTCAACAGACATTCTGGTTGCAAACACAATGAAAGTACTCTAAATCATCACCATCTTGAATTTGCTAACCTTCACAAGCCTTCCCACATTAAAGCACCAAAAGGCTAGCAAATTACCATTTTACCCCTACACCTCTAGAAGCTTAAATCAAACCTAATCAAACCTACTTTCCAACATCTCTTCACCAACAAAGACACTTTGAATTTGCCACCCTTCATAAGCCTTCCCACATTGAAGCACTAAAAGGTTGGCAAATTACCATTTTACCCCTATGCCTCCCAAAGCTTAAATCAAACCCAATCAAACCCTACTTTCCAACATCTCTTCAACAACAAAGACACTTTGAATTTGTCAACCTTCATAAGCCTTCCCACATTGAAGCATCAAAAGACTACCAAATTACCATTTTACCCCTACACCTTTAGAAGCCCAAATCAAACCAACCACTTTCCAACACCTCTACATCAATAAAGACACCTCGAATTTGTCAACCTTCATAAGACTTCCCACATTGAAGCATCAAAAGGCTAGCAAATTACCATTTTACCCCTGTACCTTCAGAAACTCATATCAAAGCCTGTTTGAACCCATTCTCTCCACAACTCCCCAAAATGCTCTCTCTAAGGAAGTTATCTAGGTCTTAGCAACTTTTGCAAGGTTTCCATCATCAAAAGCCCAAAAGGCTGACAAATGGCCATTTAGCCCCTGCACCTCAAAAAACCTCAAACCACAAGCTATAGAGCCCTTTTCTTTTTAGGATTCTCCTAATCTCATCAACATTCACATATTGGGGTACAAAAAGGTATGAAAATTACCATTTTTCTCCAATACCCTTAAAATACATCATTTCTACCTAAAATTGAACCTTTGGAAAAACCCTGAAGGCTCAATATAAGCTAAAAACTCAACTAGTTAGTAGCCATACCCTCATAAGCCCTAAATCTTCCCAAGAAAAACTCAGAGGGCACAGTGCCCCCTAATTGCCCCAACCTGTCTCCAGAATATAGTTCCCTAATGAAGAAACCCTTCCTCAAACCTTGCACCACTTATCAACTCAATTCTTTGCTAACCCAAGGCACATTTTTTTATCAGGTGACCGTCCTTTTGAAAATCCCCCAAAAATTCACCTAGGATCAGATTCTTTAACTATCAAGCCCTAGAGCATCGCAAATCCAAAGCCTAACCAACCATGATTACAATCATTCTCCATTCAAACCCAGAAAAAACCAGTCACAAGGCCAAACAGTATTTGTCACGGGACGATTTAGGGTTTGGAGCATAACTTTCAGCTCAAGTATCTGATTCATACATAGTTAGAGCCTATGGCTTACAAATCTCAAGGGCTATCTTTCATATAAAGATTTCAAGAATCAATTTTACATTCTTACCCTTCTTTCATTGGTACAGGCCAATACGAGTATATTTGGAGCCAATTTTGGCCCACTTGCATATATCCGATTATAATTCTATCAACTTTGTTGAGATCGGAATGTTTGAGAGATGTGAAAAACCTATAAACCTTGAAAAGATGGGAGCCATGGGACCCAAAAAAAGTAAACCCAGACTATAAAGGGGTAAAATCTAAACAAAATATTTTAATTTCTACACAAAATACCCCTAAGCTTTCTTCTAAACCCTACACCCCCCATTTGAAATATTCTAAATGGAAGGTAGAGACCTTAGGACCACCTCTCTCAACCCTGCACCCCTTTCCATGGGCCCCACTCTTTCCCTTACACCCTTTCACCACATAACATGTGGCATGAGGGCCCACCATACTCTTCCTTATCCATACACCCCTCCCCACCTCCTTAGAAGCTTTCTAGAAGTAGCCACCTCTCCCCTCTCCCCCTCCACATGTCCCTCACCTCCTCACAGCCACACACCCCTAGCCACCCTTCTAGAACCTTCCACCTCACCACTCTCCCCACCACCCATTTTCTATCTCCACTCTCTTCCAACCACCACACCCTCTCCATCCCTATCCCATCCACATTACCCTCCTCATGTCCCCACTATAAAAATCCCACCCCAGGTCGTGATTAAGGGAGGCCAAAAAAGAAAATCCAAAAGAAAAAGAAGAAGAAGAGAGAAAAGAAAGGAAAGAAAGAAAAGAGAAAAAGAACAGAAAGAAGAAAAAAAAAAGGAAAGAAAGAAGAAGAAGGAGCCAACCCATGGTCAGGTGGGCCCCCTCTCCCCCCTCTTTAGACTTTAAAGAGCATTACTCTCATGCTGTAGTGGCCCCATCTACTTTGACTTAATCAGTGAGACATGGGGGAGACAATCTGTCTTCCCCTTTTTCTATTTTTTTTAAGCATGTGGTAACGTAGCTACTCTTGTTTTGTTTTCATACTGAGGTTGGGTTGGTGACTTACATCAGATGTCATCAACATATAGACCTATCATTGTGCATGATTTAGACCCCAAAAAATGAGGTCTAGTTTCAAGAATGGACCCTACTTTGCTACTCTTTATAGTGTGCTCTTACATTGGTTTACAGAGCTTCCCACTTTCCACAATTTTTTGATCCCACTTATAAAAGGATTTATGTTGAAATGATTAGCCCAATGTTTATTTAACATATTCATCTATGTAATTAATTTTTTTCAAGCCAATTTATCAATTCTTGCTATTTGTACTGAATTTTATATTTTAGTGCATGTGATGCTGTTCAAAATTCATACTGTAGTAGTTGTCTATATTGTTTGAGCTATAATTCTGTGTAGAAAATGAATCTTAGCCTAAAATTTTAACTGGAAACTCATAACTCATTTTGTAACTTCTATGTAAAATTTGGGAACCACCTAATCTCCAGATTTTGAGATATGGGTCCCACAACCCAGACTTTGTTGAAAAATCTGTGCTGAGTGCACATTGTTTTTTATTTTAGGAAATTCCAAAAGTGGGTCCCACCCCTTCTCCAGGGGTTGGGGATTTTCATGAACCTTTTAGGAGATGTTAGTCACCCCTTTGAAAAATTCTAGGTTCAGTCTTTAAGTCCTTAAATAGGCCCTAGCAACAGTTCCAATCCTTTGACACATCAGCAAAACCCAAAAAGGGTCCAATTGAGACAGGACGCCTAATCTCCACCTATGTGAGCAATCAGGTGGACCCTAATTAATTCAGGCGTACCTGATCATAGTGATTTTAAATTGTTTCCCTGAGTGTCCAAACACACACAGCAACCCAAAAATTCATAAAAATGTGGAAACATGACCTCTGTGTAAACTGCAACATTTGGAATGAACAACAAGAGTCAAGTGGGACTCAATTGAACCTATACGCATGATCTCTCACTCTGTGAGAGATCAAGCATACCAGAGATCAGGTGTATGTCCTGGAGATCAGGCGTATTGACAACACCCCCCCTAAAAACCTTCTTTTTATTCACTTCTTAATGGATATAAAATAAATGGTTAAGTTAGAGGAGCCACCCTAAAAAGGTGGGTGATTGGAGTGCCTAACACCTTTCCCAATCGGAACCAAACAGCTTACCCGGATCCCTAGAAAACTACACCAATAAAGAGAGTCAACCTTAGGCCCAAGTTCCTAGGCCCAGGTCCCAAAAAGGCCTAAATCCTCTCTTCCTCTGAAAGGAGGTAGGCGTCCAACCCCGCCTATAAAAAAAACCCGAGTTAGTGGAGACTCCAAACCCCTAGCCCACAAAGAAGGCCGGACAGGCCGAGCTCCAGTGTCCTAACCTTGAAGTGGGTTGCGGTCCCTTTCCACGATGCCCACAGAATGGCGACTCCGCTGGGGAATTAACTATTTAACCTTTGAATATATCATTCATGTTTTATTTTCATTAAGTATTCTTGTATTTATATTCTTTATACCAAGCATGTGTATACATAGACTATTAAGCATGTCATTAGTTAGTAGGATATACTTGCATTTGACTAATATTAAACTTGCATTTTAGGATAGAAAACATTATCACATTAGTCTTAGGACAGATTGAATTAGTTAGTAGGACCAAGTTTGAATAACTTGTTTGCTTAAACATGTTTGATTTTATTGCCATTATTCTTCATCATTATATGAGTCCATAAGATACGACACATCATTCATATTGCATGAACATTATAAGCCCCTTATCTAGGTTCATTACCCACCAATGGATAGACATTGGCAAACATTTAGGATGGGGGGACAACTCTCGAACCGTGGCTGCTACGTCAGTGTGGTAGGGCTGAGTAACCCAACCTAGTCACTATCCCTAAGATCCGAGCAATCGGGGAGGTGTTTATACTGGGAAACCTTTTTAGAATCTCTTTAATTAAAAAATTTTCATGCATATCATTCATTTTAAAGCTATGTAAGGTATACTTGAATAGATTAGAGGTCTAGAATAGGACTTGTTTACCATTGTATTCTCCTTGATTGCTTGCATGTGTTAACATTAGAACTAATAATTCATGTCCAACCTTTTTCAAAAAAATGAACAAAACAAAATTATTTTTATAGATAATTAGGATGGTTTCCGGATTTGACATATGTATAATTAATCTCTTCACTTCATCATTCACCACAATTCACAAAAACCAGATAATAACAAAAATTTTCCTTTTCATTCTGTAATCAGTTATTTACAAACCATAGGTACATCTATCCAAAAACAAAAAAAAAATATACAAAAATCCCTAGCTACTAGGGTCCTCTCACCTCCCTTCAGTCAATCTACTCAACCACCCCTTTGAGGGTCTCTGGCCTACATGCTTTCTCCCGTAGGTCAATCTCATATCCCACTCCCCTTGCAGGGTAGCCACCTCCTTCCTCTTGTCTAGGGGAGGTGCTGTCTCCACTACAGGCAAATCTCCCTCCCCTCTCTGATCTGAAGGAGGTGTTGTCTCTACCAACATTAGAGCAGAGGCATCATCTCTGATCTCTAGCTCCACAACGCTGGGGGCATCTCTGACAATCTTTGGATCTGCCTCGACTGGCACACCCTCTACCCCATCCAAGGCTACTGCTGTGGCTGCCCTAGAACTCGAAGGCCTTCGGCCTATTGTCTTCTTCCACCTCCAAGTCTACCCTCCCAACTGAAATCAACATTACCAAACAAAGTCGGAAACTAAACAAAAACCAAAATTAAAATAATCAAAACCAAAACAAAATCATAAAGCAAATCCAAACCTCAATAATGCGAGCTTGGTATCTCTACCTCTGTGAGGTGAGCTCCTCCCCCATGTCATGGCACACCTACCTCACCAAGGCATGGGACCGGGCCAGCATCTCAAGAGCTCCCATAAAAGCCTCTCGAGGCACCTGAAAAAAAAGTATTAAAAAAAATTAAAGACAAGCAAAACAATAAAGCAATTAAAATACCTCAGCCACTGATGTGGGAGGTATCCAAGCCTCTAGTATCATGCTGTCTAGGAGAGGTAGCTCCTATGCCCCACCTCTCAAATTGGTCACAGAGACCGATGTAGGAAGAACCCCTAATAAACTCTCAGTCGAGACCCTCTCATTAAGGGCCTTCCTCTTCCTCCCTCTCCTCTCTGGGACCGGTACCTCCTCCCCTTAAGGCACAGCCTCTCAAACAAAACAAAAATAAATAATTAAAATTACACACAACTCAACTTAAAATAAGCATAAACAAATCAAAACCAAACAAATGAACTTACCTCCTCACTAACCGGACCTCCCAACGGTCTGCAAGTCTGAGTGGCACACTACTTAGAGTAGTCTAGCTCGGCTAACAGAAAAGGATCTATAGGGACACTCTCCTTCCCCATACCCATGGGCCCCTTAGACTCTATCACACTAGGAGGAGGGCTTAGCACCTCGACTCTGTTAGGAGAGGCCAGCTGCCTATAGCATCTCTCTCAAAGATACCACTCCACCACCCCCAGGGCCAACAAAATAGCCCTGGACAGTGACCAATCATGAGCAATTCAGAACTCTCCCTTGAGCTCCCTACCCAATCCCCAAGCTGCCCATGGATCCCAATTAACCTACAAAGCAAACAAACTTTAATAAAATAAAACAAAGACACAAAAAAAATTGAAACAAATTGAAAAGACTAAAAATCTTCTTTACCTAGGCAACTATGATCTGGTCCAAATCTCGTTTAAACATAGAGATGGACTTCCATGCCTTTAAGTAAGTGTGAGAGGTCTTCCACCTCTCAACACAAGGCACGGGAAATAGAGCCTATCCTTTCCTGCGAGGTGCTAAGGGGGTCAACCTCTCATAGCACCAAACCTATAAAGAAACAATTTTTTTATTAACTTAAAATAGAGCAAAAATAAATAATAAAAGCTTAAAACAAACAAAAAGCACAAACATCTTACCTCCCATAAGAAATGAAGGCCAAAAAATACTGCCTTCTCTCCATTAGTCACTTCCCCCATGTTAGAGTACATCCACCCAAGGGAGGATCTACCCAAACCATATGTCCTAACCCTAGAAAGATCTTCTAGAGCAGGGAGGAAATTCAAGAATATCAAATCACTTTTCGCAATGAAGAAGGATCTTGTAAACATATATAAGAGAAAGGCTCGGACTGAGTAGTCAACCTGCATCTGAACTCTACTCTGTGGCCCATATGTACTCCTTCTCGAACCAAGAAGGTAAGATCCCAATGAATCCTCTATTAAAGTGGAGAGGTTGTGGCCCCAAGCACTTCCTGATCATATCATCGGAAGGTATCATCTCATACGGAGGAGGATCACCCCCCACAGGCAGCCTAGTCATCATATAAAAATCCGTTGGGGTTAGTCCTATCTCCCCCATGGGTAGGTGGAAAGTACGGGTGATCGAAGACCATCTCTCCACCAAAGCCATCAACAACGCCTTATTTGCCTTTAGTAACGAAATACCCAAGAATGGTCTAAATTTCATATTAAGGACCTTCATTTGCACCTTCTTACAGAGGCTTATCCATAAATCAAGAACCCCGGACCAAGACCTGTGGGTCTCCAATTTACCCCTACCCTATAAAAAAGAATAAACAAACATAAATAAATAAAATAAAATAAAAACAAATTGACAAAATTTCAAAAATCAAGAATTAAAATGTGTCTAGCTACTGGTGTATGCCTGAGTTCAGCATAAGCCTGAATTCAGGGTACGCCTAAAATCCACTATACACTTGAAATACACATACGCCTAAATTCAAAGGCACATGGAATTCAGGCGTACTGAGTATTTCCAGGCAAAATGACCAGTTTCAGCCATATTTCTTCTTAAATCTTTAAATGAACAGTAAATAATTTTCAAAAACAACAAATAATTTGTAAATGAAACAATTACAAAGCAATAAACAAAAAGAAAAGTGAGATTAGGGTTACCTCATCGATTGCTAAATGCCTCCAAAGGGCTTTCTCGTGAGATAGGAGAAGAGGACAGACCCTTGTTGATCCACTAGCATCCATTATGTAAAGAAAATCAAAAATCAAAGAAGTAGGTAAATGTCCTCCAAAAGCAAATCTCCCTTCCACTGAAAAATGTTTGAAATAAATTTTGTTTTTTAACTTATGGGAGTTTTATTTTGGACTCAGGTTGACAGTACGCCTGAACGAGCTATACCCTTGAACTCTAACTAAGTTAGAGACCAGGCATATGGCATAGATCAGGCGTACCCACCCAACTCAGCAGAAAAAAAAACAAAACAAAACAAACACAACAAAAAAAGGACGACAAAAAAATAATAATAATAAATAAACAAAAAAACAAAACAAATAAAAAAGAGAAAAGTAAAAAAATAAAATAACAAAAAAAATAATAAAACACAAAATACAAACATAAACAAAACAATAGTAGCAACACTATAATGTAAATAAAAAAACTTAGCAAAAATTTTACTAATTCCAGACACTTATATTTGCAAAAATGGATTCTAGATCTTTTTGTTTAGAGTCGTTCACCACCACCACCGTCAAATTCACATATGTATTAGTCTCTCTCCCAACAAAAGAACAAGCCATCTATGCTGACAAAAGCAAGCTTGGAACTACTCTATCACTATCCCAAGACCATCTTAATTGGCCTCTCTTAGAAGCGGCCGCATCTTTCTAGGATCCGGCAGCTATGGTTTTCTATTTTTGGAAACATGAGTTGACTCCCACCATTGAAGAGCTAGAATCTTTTCTGAATCTCAAACACTGTCATCACACCATGCCATTCTCCCCGTGCATAAGAACAGCTACTTCAAAGACTTCCAGTCTACTCTAAACGTGTCAAAGAATTTTCTACCTAGAGAAAATTTAGGTGATTATCTCCATTGTCCCTTCAACCTCTTATTAGATAGAGGTTGGGAAAAAGTGGGAGATTTCTTAGATCCAGCCAAGTACAGGGCTTTCACATTGACAGTTTTGGGCCAACTTCTTCTGACCTGCAGTCAACATCATATCAATGGGGTTATCTGTAGCAATCTTGGGAAATTGTCTGAAGAAAAGACATTGGCCCTTATGATAATTATAGAAACCACATCTAGTTTATCTCATTACGCTTGGCATGGCAAAAGTTGACTATATGGCTGCCTAGCTTTTTTACAAGCATGGCTCTGAGAACATATTTCCTCATTGCCTTTGTCCACTCCTCGTCAGAATCCATTAGTTTTGACCCCTTCAGGGAAGAAAACAGTGGTAGATTATCAAGAACTGCTGACCAACTTGGCTAGCAAACACATCACCTGGAAAGCTAAGTGGCACAAGGCCCACTATCCACATCTGTTCTAAAAAAACCACACCTACATGGTCCTCATAGGACTACACCAAAGCACACCATACATACCAATTCGGGTACTTCGTTAGTTCAACCTTCATCAAGACTTGTTCAATTTTACCACCAATTATGAAAATGTTTACTAGCTCGATTATAAAACACCTCACTCAGTTTGGTCTCAACTAACTGCCCTCTGGGATAATTCACATGCTCTAACACCAAGGCACCTTTCCTTCGTATCTACCAAGACACCTGAGACATTACCTCCTTATGATTCATGGATCCTCAAACTTATATCTGCACCATTGTCAAGTCCGTTGATCAATCATTCCAATAAGAGAGTCTAATCAAATAAACCTTCCACCTCACAAGGTGAACCCTCTCACCTAAAGGCAAAACTGGAACAAGATCTCTAAGATCTGGCAAATGAACAGGTTCTCCATTATCAAACATCTGCAAGCCTTGAGACTACCCAAGCTACCTTCAAGGTAGAGTTCAATCTTCAAGCCGAAGCTGAGATCTCTAGAGACACCCATCAGGAAGCAAACAACACTCTAACTGAGTTGGTCAATGCATTAAGAGGGGAACTCAATGATGTGAGGACCTCCCACACTGATCTAGATGTTGAGCTATTGTGCAACAACACCATCACGTTCCTACAAACTCATTGGAGACTAGAATGGGTTTAGAATCTGAGAGGGCATATTTTCTCCTTAGGCCATGAACTAGTTGAAGCTCCACCACCACCTCCTAGAGTCCCAGGACTCTAAATTATGTATTTATTTTCTTTATGTTTTATGTAAAAGGTTTGTGTACCTTGCTTTTGTAACCATTGATGTACTTTATTTACCACCGTTCTTAATATATATAAAATTCTAGTTTTATTTCCAAACTGAGTTCAATAGTTGGACATGAATGCATTTGTATGGTCTATCATTTGTCTAAATATTTCTAGCTCATAACATACGTAAAATCAAAATTCATGAATCTAAACAATAATAATGTATATTAGGAAAATAGCACCACCTGAGACAAGACTGTAGAAGAAGAGGAAGGCATAGTCCCGTAGCACCATGGCAGGAGAACTTTCGAAGACAACTAATATTCCATCTTCCACAACTCCTGAGGTTTCCACTGTGAATCCTCCCCACTCTTAGGTTAATTCTAGTGATCAACTAACACCACGGCAAAAGGTTGAGTTGAAAAGGATGTTGGAAAACCTCATGACCAAACGTGGAGCTTCTTCCTTTATTCCCTCACTGACACAAGTCCATACATTTATCCCTCTTCAAAGTCAGGGACAAACCTCAACAGAATTTGAGAAGGTGCTCCATGAGTACCTGAACACCATAGGAGGTCCCCTAAACCCTCCCCAATATTCATCCCTCGAGGCTTTGTTAAAACAATCTAGAATCTCTAACTCTTTGAAAAACTTGGGAAAGCCTCCTATCTTCACCACCACCCCTAACCTTATCTCCACCGACCTTCAAAAAGCAGAGGAACAATATAGAATGGAAAAGGGGAAAGAAATGTTACTATCTTCCCACTCAGATTAAACAGAGGCTAGAATAGCCAAGATGGCTAGTGAGATTGAACTCTTGAAAGGGGGCAGTTTTCTTTAAATATGGATTTTGAAGATCTATGCTTATAGCCAGGGGCAATTTGTCTAGTAATTTTCAGATGCCTGACATTGAAAAATACAATGGCATAGGGTGCCCCAAGATGCACCTAAGGATGTACTGTAATGCTATGTTCCAATGGGGACAAAACGACAAAGTCTTGGTGTAGATGTTTCAAAGAAGTCTAGAGAAGGACGCAGCCAAGTGGCAAGACAAGAGGGATGTAGGTACCTAGAGAACTGTTACTAGGGCCTTCCTTGAACATTTTTTATTCAATCTGAAAATGCTACCCACTGAGAAGAAATTGAGGGAATGCACCCCCAAGACACTGAAGGGATCAGGGACTATGCCTATTGGTGGAGGCAGAGGACATCCAACTTGAAACACCCAATGTCAGAAGAGGACATGATCTCTACCTTTCTAAAAAACCTTAGGTCCAACATACTAATTGATGCTTTTCATTGCATCTACTAACAACTTTGCCGATGTCATCAACAAAGCCACCCATGTCCAGCTAGCATCAGGGCAGGCCTGGTCATAGAAGCAACAACAGTCCGCCCCCTATACAAGCAGAGCAGTCCCGAGAAAAACCATAGTAACTCATCCAAAGAGTAATACTGTGCAGACAATTGAGATACCCTTGCCCATTTAGAGTAATGGATACTACCACCAGCAAGCAACAAACTTTCCAATAGTAGTTCGACTCTCTGCAGAGGCACAGTCCAAGCCGTAACCAAGTTCATGACTATCCCATTCAAGAAAAGAAGAAAAAGAAGATTCACTTCTCTTCCTTACTCGTACAAGTAGGTCATGGACTATCTTGTAAGTAAGGGGCTCTTACAACTTTTAGAGCCAAGGCCCCCTCCGAGCCCTTTACCTCCCAGGTATTATGCCATCGTATATTGCCCATTTCATCAAACACTAGGTCATTCCAGAAATAGGTGTTTCACCCCCAAACATTACATCCAAGATCTCATAGATGAAGGGAAGGTATCTTTTGGTCCCCCATCAAACAACCCGCCCAATTCTAACATCCTTCAAAATCCCCTTCCACCTCACCCTCCATCTAAGGAAACCAACATGATAGGAATAGGGAGCCAAACTTTCAACCCTGGAAGTTTCATCACCCGAATTGGTGATGAAAGACCCATCATAATCCTCCCCAAAGAAGACCATGTACTATATCTAGACCCTATTGACCCTAATCACCTCACTACATAAGAAATACTAGCTCTGTTGGAAACTCTAGAGGAACCCCTTTCACTACTTCCCTTAGATGATGAGCTAGAGGCCCTTGTTATGGAAGCTCCCATCATTTAAGCCCCCATCAGAGTAGAACCTCTAGCCTGTTATTCCCCATATACCCAAACCTACTACATTCCCCCTCCACCACCAGAACCAGTCCTACCTTCCTTCCATGACTTCTCATCTCATATGCCCTATCAACCACCATCCACAAACATGCATTCCATCATAAACATTCCACCTCCACCCATAGAGACATATGAATACAACAAGGCCCTATACAACTACGAGGAGGGGGCAGGTGAATCTTATCCAAGTTTATTAGCAAAGAAAGTGGCAGATCTTGTTGGTCTCATCACCCATTCAGGAAGAATCATAGAATTGGCCATCACCAATCTGTGCTATGATTCTACCCAGAGGAAAGAAAGATTGGAGTCAGAGAGGACTGAACAATGAGAGAAAGAGCAAGAATCAATAGAACAAAAGAGAATTAAAGATGAAGAAGAAAAGAAAGAAAATAAGGTATTCAAGGCTGCTTTCCACATATCTCATTTATTTTTGGTAGAATAGTTAGCCAAAACTCAGGCTAACATTTCCATCTTAGGGCTTCTAGTCACATCAGCCCCTCACAAAGACAAATTCCTAAACATCTTCAGAAAGACTTTTGTTGATGCTACAATAACCCCTGATCAGCTAGAAAATATGGTTGGACGAGTAGCCATCCTTGGGTTATCACTTTTGTAGAAGAAGAAATCCCTGAAGGAAATGTGCACAATTGGGCATTGTACATTTCAAGCCAGACCTGTGCATCTGCTTAATACTGGTGGATAATGGATCCACATTGAACATATGCACTTTAGCTACACTGGAATCACTCTCTATCCCAGTGCAGCGTCTCTGTCTCAACTCATGTGACATCAAGGCCTTTGATAATACCATAAGGCAAGGACAAGGTGAGGCTGACATACCCCTCATCATGGAGGGAAAAATGTTCAACGTACGTTTCCAAGCACTCCACATTCCCTCATCATTTACCATGATATTGGGTAGGCCTTGGATACATCAGGCCAGAGTTGTGCCCTCATCCCTACACCAGAAAGTTAAATTCATTATAGGAGATGAGGTAGTGACTCTAACAATAGACAGGGATGTCCTCACTATAGCTGGTCAAAGGGTATTACAAGTACAAAATCTCCATGAGCCGAAAACCTACACCTCCTACCAATTTGAAATGGTCTGTACCAAAGAAGAAGTAGAAAAGCAGGAAAAGAAATCTGAAATCCTTCCCCTAAAGTTCAAAATGATGGCCAAGATGAAGTATAATCTAGACAAAGGTTTGGGTAAATATCTTCAAGGAAGAAAGGAACCAGTTAAGACTGTCCAAAAACACTTTTGAACTGGCCTAGGTTTCAAACCCGAGCTCAAACACTGGGGTAAAAAGCAAAAGAGGGTCAATTTTCAGATCCTTGAGAAAACCCCCATAGTCCCAGAATATCTTGAAGATCTCAACCTTAATGAAGTTGAAGACCTTATTCCTCCATGGGCAACACCAGAAGTGAGCCCAGAAAACTGATATGAAGCAACCCCTTTGTTCATCCCTTCTCCTGAAAATTTCAAGTCATCAGCCAATTAAAGCCAAGTTCAAGAATTCTGTCCACCACAACATCATTCCAGTGCATGTTAGCACATTCCTTCTTTCAGCACTTTTCCATCTGTCCCTGAGATTGGTGAGGGTTCTACCCCCACCACCTTAGAAAATAGGGAAGACAACCTAATCTCTTTAAGTCTACTCTCCCTACCGTGCAATGTCAGGGAGGCACTTCAACAACTAATTTCCAATGAAGAATTGGATTTAAATGAGATCGACCTCACCCAGGTCACCTAGCATGAAGATGGAATCTCGGCAAACGTCGCACAACAGCTCTCAGGCTCGTTGATGGAAGTGAGAACTTGGACCAGGAAGAGTATGATTACAAAGATGAGGAGTTGATGCCACAAGAAATCATTGACGCCTTCAAACGTCAAGAAAATAAGACTCTTCCCCTAGTAGACAACCTGCAAGAAATAAATCTAGGGTCAAAAATTTTACCCAAGATAGTGAAGATTGCAACCCCTAGTGCTTTGAAATTGGGACATGATCTAGTATGTTTACTCAAAGAATTTATTGACATTTTTGCATGGACCTATGAGGATTTGCCTGGTCTTGACACCAACCTTGTTGTTCACAAACTTCCCACTGCTCCAAACATACCTCCCATCAAGCAAAAACCTAGGCGTCTCCGACCTGAATGGTCACTCAAACTTAAAGAAGAAATCCAAGAACAACTTGACATAGGTTTCCTGCTTTCTGTTTCATACCCTTAGTGGCTAGCAAACATTGTCCCCATCCCCAAAAAGGATGGAAAGGTTTGCATATGCATTGATTACCATGACCTAAACAAAGCTAATCCTAAAGACGACTTTCCTTTGCTTCACATCAATGTCTTGATAGAGAGTACAACAGGCCATGAAATGATATCATTCATGGATGGTTATTCTAGATATAACCAAATCAAGATGGCAATCGAAGATCGAGAGAAGACAACATTCACTACCCCTTAGGGCACTTTCTATTATAGAGTGTTGCCTTTTGGTCTCAAGAATGCTAGGGCAACATACCAAAGAACCATGACTAGCCTCTTCCATGACATGATTGTTAAGTCTCGCCATTGCTAGGATCATCTGGGACACCTATGGAAGTTTTTTATTAGGTTGAGATGGTTTAAGTTGAAACTAAACCCAAATAAATGTATTTTCGAAGCTTCACAAGGAAAACTATTTGGCTTCATCATCAGCCAAAGGGGCATAGAAGTCGATCCTATCAAAGCCAAAGCAATCATTCAAATGCAGCCCCACACACTGAAAAGGAGGTGTGCAGTTTCCTGGGCCACATTCAGTACATTAGTAGATTCATCACCCCACTAACCCCCATTTGTGAACCTATTTTCAAACTCCTGAGGAAGAATTCCCTAGTTGATTGGAATAGTGATTGTCAGTCTGCTTTTGATAAAGTCAAGAATTATTTGTTGAATCTACCAGTGCTCGTATCTCCAAAAGCAAACCAACCATTAACCCTGTATCTGACAGTACACGACAACTCCGTGGATTGCATTTTGGGGCAACAAGACAAATCAGGAAAGAAAGAGCAAGCCATTTACTATCTAAACAAGCGGTTCATTGATTATGAAACCAGATACACTCCTTTAGAGAAAACATGTCTTGCTTTGGTACATGCTACCAAGAGGTTGTGGCATTACTTCCTATCATACAAAGTCTTTCTGATCTCCCAGATTGATCTTATCAAATATCTATTCAAGAAACCAGCCATTACAGGAAGGACAACTCGATGGCTTATGATGTTGTCAGGATTTGATATATCTTTTACCCCACAAAAAGCAGTCAAAGGATAAGCCATAGCAGACTTTTTTGCTAATGGTCCAATGGATGATACCCTGTCTACCAGTCTTGACTTTCCAGATTTTTCTATAAAGTACATAGCCTAATGGCACTTTGGAAGTATTTAAACCACATAAAAAATCAATGGTAAATCAAAGGGAGTGATTCCCTATGAAAATCAGTCCATCTTCTTGTCCCGTTTTTGTTTGGATGTTCTGAAAATGTCGTTTCTTCTTCATCATCTCTCCAACATGTTGTGCTCCAAGGATCTTCATTCTCTCAAGTCTGAGAACTATCTATAAACTACTAATAAACAAATTACATCCATTTAATAAGAAACCTCAAGAAACCAACCTGCCATCCTAGGCTGCTTGAGGGGAGTACAACCATTAAAGATAGAGAGGATAGAGAGAGAGAGGGGAAAGATAATCATGACTGTACACCCATAAAATATTACATTCACCCATAAAAAACATAACTACCTAATCAAATGAATATAACTAAACAAACCACACATGATTCTGATTTAAATTGAGCTTATAACTGTCATTTTATGTAAAATTGCCCTAAATCTGATCCAGACTTTTACACTCTTTAAATTTTTAGATAAATCACCATTATCTCATGGGTTTTAGAACTTAGATCCATTTAATAATAGCTTCTATCATATATTAAAAGAGTTTCATAAACAAAAAACAACAAAAAATAGATTTCATGATTCATATGGGAGGCTCTGATACCACTTGAAGGAAGTTTACCTTTCTTGAACATAAAAATTAGTAAAGTTCATTAAACAATTACATATCTTCATATGTTTTCTCATGATCATCATATGAATTTTGAGATCTAATCTTAAAGGAAGTTTAGAATTACCTTAATTGATTAAACCGGACACAAGAATCCAATCCGACTCGGTCTCCAAAGTATCTACACCTACTCTAGAATTTTTTACGCTTTTCCCACTTCCAGAAAAATTACAGGACCCTATTTGAACGTGCGTACCTCTTTATATAAAGTATTTGAGAAGCCAAAGTAATCCCAAGGGGTGTGGGATCTTTCTGGGATTCTTATCCTTAGGCTGTGGGGCCCAGTATCTTTAATTAAGTCAAACTACATTAAGGACAGCCTATCTTTTGTTAATTACAAACTAGCACACTACCAATTGCAATAATCCCTGTTACATATTACAACTAAACTCCCAAAGATAAGAAAATAACAATGAGGCCCTTCTATACAGATATTTTACAAATATATCTTTCCACTTCATAATATTCCTTAATGACCTTCAGGATGATAAAATAATCACTGTCTAACCCCTATGGTCATTAGAACATTATCATTAGGAACTTAATGAATCAATTGGACATTTAAAAATATCTATTTGATAAAATCATTTTCAAAATTAAATATATACATTATAATACAATTTTGAAAACATTTGACAAACACTTTATCAAGAACCACTAGCGCCAGATTTTTTATGTCTAATTAAATAACGTATTTCCTAAACTAAATATTCTCCAATTTAAAGGCAGTGGATTCCTTATTGGGAACTTGCATCCTTTCAAGTATCATATAGTCTATCCCAACTACCCATGATATAGCCTCCAATTAGGCATCACTGGTTGGTGGCTCAAAACAACTAACATAATAACTTAGAGAAATACAACCCCCTTAGGACTAAGGACGAGTATGTAAATATGAACAACACTTATGCTGACAGTGATGTTTTACCAAGTGTGTTTATAATAGATCTCTTTAATGCATTTATATAATTCACCCACATGTAAGCTTAGAGTCTCACTCTAGTGACTAAGATTACGACACTCCATCATGTGGCAGCTCTACATGTAGCAGCCCCATAAGTGATGTGTCCAGCATCACCCATAGTTGTAAACTTTTAGGTTTACAAGAATTGGATAATCAGATCTCTCCACACATTCCAATGTATCTGACATCCTACTATGTTACCTAAGGACCACCTATCTCTTCTCATGAGATCAAATAATTATCCATATAAAGAAAAAAATTCATGTGATGATAAAATATTAATTAATCATGCTTATATTTTATGTGAATGGCTTTGTCAAGACACATATTTTCAATAATCTCCCACTTGTCTTCAAAGCTAATTACTTAACTTTTCGGATACCCATCTGGTCAATGTGTGCATTCTATGCCTTTTGTAGTACCTTAGTCATAGGTCTACAAGATTATTTGGGGAAGTTTATGTTGGTGAAACCAATTTCACCTCATTGAGTCACAATTGACCAATCTAAGGTAATTACACTGAATTCTGTGAACCAATGTAACTTAAACCCTTTATATACGGCTTCTTAAGCTACATCATAATTTGCTCATTTTGTAGAAGCTATAGTACATTACTGCTTCACACTCTTACAACTAATAAGCTTCCTCCCACTATGAAACATAACCAGATACTATCCAACCTTTTAAATTGTTCACACTTTAGTAAACATAATTATTGATCATTATCTTATATTTTAGTAAATGATTTCTAACTATCTAGTGATCTCATCATAGACTACTTTAAAAACCTGTTTATTATAATAACTGTATATCTTGATTATTCTCACATCATTCCCAATATGTAGAACATAACCAACATACTTAACCAAAATGAATAATCACTTTTTCATTTACTTTCTTATGCACACCTAGCTCTTTGAAATCCTTATAGAGCTTGATTACTTATCAACAGAATACTTTATTCAGATTTTTCAACAATCAAATAATAAACCTCATTCATTTAGGTGAGAAGTAGGGAGTTTCAGAAACTCTCTTACTGCATCAAAGAACTAATGCGCTAGAAGGCAAATAGGTTCTGAGAACTTATTTTCTAACTAAGCAAGTTGTGTTGAGTTCCTAGACAATTCATAAAACAATCCTACTTCTTTTTATGTAAAACTAGATATACTATTATCTTTCTAAAATGTCACATCTAAGACATAGTCTTTCTGTTTTAATAACATAGACGCTAACTCTTTAAGTCATGTATTGTACCTAACTATTAGGTTCACTTTCCTATGTTACAGCTAACATATATATGTAAAATAGTCCTACACTAACCATCTTGATTAGGTCTACACCCAATTCAAAATTTATTGGACACCAAAGGTATAATTTTAAATTAAATCCTATTTAATTTTAACTAACTATCTATAGTTTGTAACCATAGAATTTGATAAGCAACTCTAAAAAACTTCTTAAGGTTCCTAACCTTTTTATTATTAGGTTTTACTTTTTCTTTAAAGGAAAACTTAAATATTGGCATTCATTTAATTAATCTATTGGATCTTACAAATCTTTGCAACTAATTGCAAATATATTTAGTAGACTGTAATCCACATTGTATGATTTATATAAGCTAACTAATTGAAATAAGGAATACAAAATTTTGTTATTATTCTACTTCTTTCACTAAGAAGCTACATACATGTGATGCTTTTTTTGTCAATACAAAACTTACTACAATAGAAACACTTTCCACTTACACTTGTTGGATTTTATTTATTTTGTTTCTAGCACTTGTCCTGTTCACACTATCTCCATCCGCACTATTAGAAACATCAAGAGTAGATCTCTTCTACTTGAATTAGAAGACACTTTCATAATTAGTAAGGTAAACACTCATGTTTCATCTTTAATGAGATTCTTATCATCTTGCATATGTATCAATAAAAGCATACATCGTTCATATCTTTATATGACAAACTAATTATTGTAAGAAAGCATGAATCACATAAACTAACATATGGTCAAACACTTTGACTCATTAGGATCTCCTTCATTCTATGATTCAATTATCTGCGAAGATGTGGTCATCTAATTAGAGAAACTTTATTGTATTCACATGCTTACTAAGCTTATTATAACTTCTTGTCTTGCGGCATAATTCGACTCACTATGTTTCCATTATGCTTGAGATCCTTTATATAATTCTAAAGGATTAATGATATGAACTAATCTAATCTTTTAATTTTAAAAACAATTAAAATCTTAACTTTTAGTTCATAAAGTTAGACATATAATAATCTTTCAAAAAAAGATAATTATCACTCATTTTGATATCTCATACCAAACAAGCATCATCATCACATATAATTAACCATCTTATTTTGGGGTTTTTAAAATCAGATGGTATTGATCACATTTTTATCAGTTTCATGCCTCCCTCATGTGCCATAAAATTGGAATTCATTTAATATTCTAAGTGATCATCAGAAACCTAATCCTTCTGAACATAATTTTATCCTGTGAGCATCAATCATGTCAGCTTTAATTAAGTGGGTAGATACTATCCATCAACTTTAGGTAAAAATTCGTTTAATCTCTTTTTAAGATTTGTAATTTCTGATATTCTTTCGGGCTCTGAAAGAATCATGGCTAAAACCTGTGGGCTGTCATGATCCATTCAGTTTAGTATAGACCCACAATCTTGGTCTAGTGTATGTAC
>JAOXJP010231299.1:0-10651 GCA_025762735.1 Platanus orientalis | reverse complement strand
AGGGGCCACTTGGTGTCCCCTTGTGTTCCCTCAATTTTAGGGTTCCAATTTTAAAATCTCCCAATTTGGGGATTTTCAGCCACTCTTGAATTCTTTTCTTTCTTTATTAATTTTTTTTTCTTCAATTTCTTTCAATTCTCCATTCCTATTAATTAATTGAAGCATCTTTGAGTTGATTTGATTAATTATTGCATTTATTTGATCAAGATCTGATTTCTTGAATTGTGTTCTTTAAATTTTCAACATATATTAATTTCAAGAATCAATATTTATTGAATGCAAATTCTTTTTAGGCTTTAGTTTATTTATTTTCTCTTGTAGGAGCCTAATCCCATCACATAATGCCCAAGCGTATTCTCTCTTGGATGCTTGAAGTCCTTAACGAAAGAGGGGTCTTCTCTCTTTATATAGGTCGTGGGTTAATGTAGGACCTTGGATTAGAATCCATTCCAACAGTCAAAAAGCCTGGGCCATCGGATTTGAATCGCATGTGTTCATTTTATTTTTTCAGTAAAATACGTGCATGACAGGTCACAAGATCTATGACCGATCACGGTTGTGATTGGTCACAAGATCTATGACCAATCACGGTTGTGACTGATCACAGATCTCATGATTAATCAGGGTCACAGGTCAAAGTCCACGGGTTTTACTCAAATTTGGTGGTCTAAGCAGTCATGACCGATCACAAGATCTATGATCGATCACGGCTATGACTGGTCACAAGATCTGTGACCAATCACGGTTATGACCCAGGCGTGACCTGTCAGGGCTAAAGGTCACAGTTCTCATGTTTTTCTCAATCTTGAGTGACTAAGCGCTCATGACCAATCATGAGATTTGTGACCAGTCAGGACTATGATTAGTTCAATACTTGAAATGGACTCTTTTAAGTCCCTCCCAAAGGCCATTTCTCCTATGGTTAGGAATGATCTTCCTACACATGACTAGACCTATTTTGGTCCATTTCTCATGACTCTCCTCACATGATGCATGTATGAATATACCTTGAATGTCTTGGAGGTTTTGAGACTATCCCGAAGTGTCTTCAAGTCTTTGGTCCACCTTGTTGTCTTCACTTGAAGATGACTCTCTAATACATATGAGGACACTTACAAGACATATAAACCTTACCAACACCAATTTTGACCATGGATTAACAAAAAAAACATATGACCTAACATCCCCTTGTGTTCCCTCAATTTTATAGTTCCAATTTTAAAATGAATTTGGGGATTTTCGATCACTCTTGAATTCCCTTCTTTCTTAATTTATTCCTTCTCCATTCCTATTAACTAATTGAAGCATCCTTGAGTTGATTTAACTAATTCTTACATTTATTTGTTCAAGATTTGATTTCTTGAATTGTATTCTTCAAATTTTCAGCATGTATTAATTTCAAGAATAAATCTTTATTGAATCGAAATTCCTTTTAGGCTTTGATTTATTTATTTTCTCTTGTAGGAGCGTAAACCCATTGATATCCTACATCACCTTGCTAAAAGAAAAACTACCAAAAACTGCACTTTCCTAAGACCAAAACCTACTGAAACCTTGATTTTCTAAAACTAAGATTACCAAAAACCACCCTTTACTAGGAGCTGTCAATTAGCCCTTTGACTCGCGTGTTAACTCTAAAACTTCTTAAGTCTATTTTCATCACTTATTGATAATTTGATATCCTATCAGTATTTTGGTCATAAATTTTGCAAATCACATCGGATTTGCGAAATTTTGTTAGAAAGGTAATTGAATAGTCTCTCTAATGACACCAAAATCAAACCAAAAAAGCAAGTTTTGACCTAAAAAACTTGGGCTAAAAGTAAGTGACTGGATTGCAACTCAAAAAAAAAAAAAAGCCAAAAAAAAAAACTAAACTACCCATGGCACTATTGGCCTTGTTACATTTGAATTATCCCATCCCTAACAAAATTTGGATTAAACCCACATAACACTTAAATTTAAATCTGACCCTCTTGTGTGGGGGCACATAAAGAAGCCTCATTATGTTGTCCACATCAAGAAGTGGGGGATTTTATAGGCTGGGTTGAGGAGTAATCGGGTTATGACTTATGAGGTTGAACCTTCCTTGCTGAGTTTAACTGGAGATTGGGTTCTGTTGGTTTCTGTCGTTTGCTTGGGGAGTACTTTGCCCCTTTTATTAATAACGTTTCCTTTTACTTACCAGAAAAAAGACATTTGGCAGGCATGCCTACAATGTCAGATACAAATAACTTCATTGAAAATACCAAGGGTGATGGTAGATACATCCAACAAGGAGTCTGCAATATATACTTTTACAGCAGCAATTGAAAACGTACATCTGGTATATGAACATTACTGCATAAGTGAATAGGAACAATATGTTGACAAATTAAGCAAACCAGCAGCCTCTATTGAGAAAAATTCTAATATCCATTGGTGGCTCAAGGGGATAATAACTACCTAGCATTGGCTGGTCCATAACTTCTTTGAATATGGGGAACATATATTTGTAGTGAATCCACATGTTTGTTGCGAATCAAGGTCAACATCATAAGTTAGCAATACATTAAGTAAAAATGCAACAAATTCATATACCTACCAAGTAAATAGCTTCTTCATTGTTGCCCTCAAACACTCTTAACCAAGTAACCAGTTAGTTGGTGTTGTCTTGGGTCAGTAATCATACTGCATCATTCTTTCTTTTTCCATTAATTTTAATTCCAAATGATTATGGATATAAATCAAAAGCGTAAGATTGTGGCCATTTTAATTTTGTAGATATGACTAAAAGTCACAAGTTCAGTAATCACAAACATTAATAAAAAAATAACAAAAAACAATTCATAGGACTCCTACCAATTCCTCCATGGATTTTCATCTACAATTAATTAACCCAACCATACACTTAAAAAACATAACCTTTGGAAATGGAATTACTTTTTCATTGTTGATACATTTCACTTATTGTATGAATGATAAGAAAGATATGTTGTAATTGTCAACAAAATCATAAGCTAAAAGACAAATTGTTTCCTTACATAACATTGAGTCTCGATTGCACGAGCACGAAGAAGAATCTCCCAGTGTGCCTCCCCAGTTATCTTTGTAAAAGCCGAAGGTACTAACAGAACCTGCAGACCGGATTTTGGGAAGTAAATGTGAGGTTATAACTAGTTGATGCAAATCAGGATAGCATCAAAGCCTACACACAGAAGAAAAAAAAGGGACAACTCAACTGTGGGCCCCACAAGAAACTAGTAGGGCCCATTGATGTGCCACCTAGCTAGGATGGTCCTACCCATAGGGTGTAGCTGCCCCTGTTGGGTGCTAAAACCTTTGGTTTAAAATATATCTAAAATCTCCATATATTTGGGTGAGGAACGACAATGATGCAAATAGTAGATATTAAAAAGTCTGTAATTGTCCATAAAGGTTTTTATTTTCTTTCTAAGCTATTTTCAATCATCTATTTCAGTAGTTTAAGTCTTGCTATGATTTTTATATATATATATATATATATATATATATATATATATATATATTTTGGTGAATTTGTTAGGAGGTACAAATTAGGAGAGTCTTTTGTCATTTAAATGAGTTCTTATTGTAATTGGAAAGAAAGTAAAAAAGTTTATTGTTGTCTTGGTCTACAAGTCATAGTCCTAGAGTAAATGGGAGTGCTAGTTTAAGTCTAATTAAGAGAGAACTGTACCCATTTTCAGTTCCTTGACAGTTGGTGCTCTATAAAAGTGGTCTATATCCCACTCCATAATATTCATAATCTCTTTCCAGCTTCTATGCTATCTTGTGGACTTTTCTCTGCACGTTTTCTCAGTGGTGGAGACCCCATTGAAGCCTTACAAGAATGATTGGTGCTTACTCTGATTTCTGAGCATAAGAAAGCTGCAAATATGCAACTTCTCTATCAATCCATTGGTTTTTCCTTTTTGAATAGATAAGGTAAATTCCATTGAGAAAAGAGACGGAATTACAAGGGACCAAATGAGCCGTAGAGCACAAAGCTTTACAATGAAGAAAAAAGGAAAGAGAACAATCTTTTTTTGATGGATAGAGAGAGAACAATCTTCTCACAATCAGAAACCAAATCCGGAAAGCAGATTCCTTAAAACACACTTAAGTGCATAGTCCAATAAAGTAAAAAAGCTAAAATTCCATCCCTTAGTTTACACAGGTTGATGCTACAATCTACCCCAGCTAATGCAAATTTCACTAATCTCCAAAAGGATGTCTCGTCTGTTGTTATAGGCACCACTCGACCTTAAAGCCCACAAAACTCCTCTGTCTATCCTTGCTCTTTGGATTTTCTTGATTCTAGCTTTCATTCTCTTTCTAAAACACTGGATTCTTCTAAATCATACAACTTTGCACACTAATTATTGCTTTAAATCCTAAAATTCTGATTAGTTTTTTTTCTTTTCTTTTTTTTGAAAGAGAATCAATTTATAAAAAACCAAGAAGCAAGGAAACCGCCAACAACAACAATACAAACACACAGAGGAGGTGCAACAGAAAGAGGACAAAACGAAACGACCAACAGACACAGACACAACAAAATGGGCTCAAACCCAAAATGAATCCCAACAACCCACATCAAAATCCCTGGATATGGAACTCCAATCAATCAGCATCCTGAACACTGAACCAGTCAAGCTTTTAGGAGAGGACTTGCCTTAAAAAATTCTTTTGATCCTCTGCTTCCAAATACCCCAACAAATGACCCAGGCAAAAAAGGCCAAATGAAATTAGGAATAAAATCCAAGTCGATAAGGCACCAACCCGAGACAAGATCCCTGATAGATGAAGAAAAGTACCACGAGACCTTGAGCCAACTGAGAAAGAAATGTCCAATCTGATAAACAGCTACAGAGTGGATAAAAAGATGATCGACAGTTTCTTCCTCACTCATGCACATGACACATCTTTTAGCTAAGTTCCAGCCTCTACTTTTTAAATGATCAAGGGGAAAAAATTTATAAAGGCCGTACACATGAAAAAATTCACCTTGGAAGGAATGAAAGGCCTCCATATGCTCTTATGGGGAAAAGAGCCAGAAGTGGAAGTCGTACCTTAGTTCTGATTATTTTTCACCATTAAAGTTACATAATCAGTTTATATTTCCTTTGTGTTTTGATTAATTCTCTTTATTTACTAGTTCCGTAGTGCTTATCATTTTCCCCTTTACTACTCTGAATATTTATTAAATTTAAATAAGCTTTCCTACAACCAATCAATCAATATTGTTTTAATCTCCTATCTTCTGAAATTTTATTCCTTTTTAAATCCAATAACCTTCAAGCAAATTTTGTGTATTGTTTCTTCATC
Source organism: Platanus orientalis (assembly GCA_025762735.1). Lineage (NCBI taxonomy): Eukaryota > Viridiplantae > Streptophyta > Magnoliopsida > Proteales > Platanaceae > Platanus > Platanus orientalis. The sequence goes on along the minus strand of JAOXJP010231299.1, from coordinate 5,323 downwards.
ATTGTTTAGTTAATCCTCTCCTTGGTCCTACATCAACTATCCAAGTTAAAGAAGCGCGAGAAGACAACAGTGTAAGCAACCCCCAAGTAATAGAATTCTGCAGATCCGTAGAGACAAAGAAATTCATTTGTACCTGTGCTTGGTGTTGAAACCGTAGCTGCTGATAAATTTCTGGAAATCTCAAGTCATAGCAAACTGTAATACCCAAACGTCCAATGGGGCTCTCTGCTGTAACAACATCCTTCCCTGAAAACTGTAACACTTTAAGAGTCTCTCACTAAAGATTCAAATTATGCCACATTATTGTGTTGAGCACAGGCTTACGTGGCAAAACACAAATTAGGATCAGCAGATTCCAACATCAAGTTATAAATAGAGGAATACTCATGTCAATACAGGACAGGAAGAAGCCATCTCCTGTGTTCTAAACATGACTCACATGTCTTTCAGGAGAAGGAAAAAAAATACTCAGATGCTGGATGGTTAAGACCCACAATTCCATGGGCTAGGCACCAAGTACTAACCAAAGTAAAACTTCTAGCTGAAACTTTAACCAACCAGAAGAACATAACCATCCGAAGGTTTTTTTTTTTTTTTCTGGACCACCCATCATATTTTCTGACCATCCAGTATTTCATTTGGTTGCAATCATTCAATCTGCTTCATTTTTAATCCAATAGATCTAGGCAGGGCCATTGAACTGTCAGTTCTAATCACCTGCATGTGAGTCACATTTATGATAGAAGTGGGAAGATGGCTGCTTCACTTACCACACCTTCACATGTGGATTCATTACGAGCAAAATAGCACGAAGGTACACAGTTCAAAAAGAATTTAATCAACCAACTACAGATATTTGATAAACAAACACCTAGCAATCTCATGAATTCAAACCAAAAACCTAGGAGGACAGAGCACATAAACTACCCATTAACTTAAAAGAAACATCAAACTTATATCTAAAGCAATGAATACCTGCTTCTGTAAACCTACTCTCCTTGTACACCATTCCACCCGGAACATCCACATCAAATCTTCAAATAGAAAGAAAGATCATATTCTGAGTTTATAATACCAATGAACTTTACAATGATGAAAGCAGAAGAGCACAAAAACTACTAGAGATAATAGTATACTGTCAACATAACATAAGGTGAGTTCATAAATACAGATTTTTTGAATTCGAAGGCTGTAAAATAACAAGGTCACCTAATTTGTGTAATACAAACATTCTCAGCAAAAAAAAAACACTTTCAGAACTTGTCACGGTATCAAAGCAGAGAATGACCAATGGGTATATATACAGCTCTTACGCCCTTTCATGCAAACCAGTAAGGATTTGCAAATTAGATGACACCAATCTAGTCTAACGAGTCCACCCATCGGCCCATGTGTGTGTGTGACAGGCAAGGATTACAAAATAACTGTCGAAAAAAAGCATATATGCAAATCAACATCCACATTTGAAATGAAAAGCATAATAGAAGAAGAAGAAGTTAGATAAATGATACATATTGTACGATATAGAAAAGGAAGAAAAAAAAGGTATAATTAGTATTTTGAGATTATTACGTAACATATTATCGAAAAGAAAACGGGATGACAAGTGCAAAGAAGCATTGAAGTAAGCATATGGGAAAAATGCCCACATGAGTTACAAGCTGTATTCATTAGGACAAAAAATAAGTTCCGACTGAAAACAAAAAAATTGAAAGTCAAAGCTTCTCACAAGTGTATCTTCCGATAAGTGCTTCTGATGTTCCCAGCATCATCAATCAAAACATGCGTATTACACAAGTGAGAATCGTCACTTCCTTTCTCTTGAAAGCCACCGAGTGACAACCAAATCTTGGATTCTCTGCGATTCACAACTGCAAATGAATAAGCGAAAATGGAAATGAAATACCGATTCACTAAAAAGTGAGTAACCAAACGTTGATCTTCACCTGGCAAGAGCACAGTATCCTTGCATAATCGGCCCATCTAAAGTCTCCGCGATCGTAAGACTCTCTCCGTCCTTGTCACTCATGAAGGAGAAGTTTTCAGGAAAGAAAATCATTTTTGCCTCGGCAGCAACTGCCTCCTTCGCAAAATCAAACACCAAAAACTCTAAAAATCAGAATAAGAAACTAGGAATCCGAAAGATCTTACAGAAGTTGATGAAACTAACCTCTCTGGAACCCTAATGAAGGCAAGGCAATTGGATTGAGATGGTATGGTTCTTACCTTGACGAGGCGAGAGCAGGTGTTGAAATTGGCGGAGAGGTCGTTGACGGAGGTCATCTGAGCTGCGGCGACTCTCACTGTGTTGGCCATGGAGCGTTCGCCGGCGAAAGCGCGGAACAAGGACGGACGGGGACGGATAACGATTCGGGAAAGGTTCGGAGCAAGGCCAACTGCCATTTGACGATTCGCTGGTGTATGTTGAAGCCCTCTAGTTTGGTCCCATTTGGACTGAAGCGGAACTGGGACAGATTCGGGCTGGGATTAGGTACGGAAATCTATTTTTCCTGATGTATTAGAATGATATCAGAGGGCTGACACATCAGTGCCAAAAAGTCACTTTCAGTTTCTGGGGGTGCTTATCACTTTTCAATGCTGATGTGTTCGCCCCTATTCAATTCTAATACAGGAAAAGCAAATTTCCTTACCTAATCTTTTCCGGACACATTTGGATCATCTCCGATCTGGGGCAGAGATGTCATGCGACAAGCCAGTACCAATCAACGCGTGCGTGATGTTGGATTAGGTACGGAAATCATTTTTTCCTGATGTATTCGTATGCATCAGGAGGCTAACACATCAGTGCCGAAAAGTGACTTTCATTTTTTGGGGGTGCTTATCACTTTTCAATACTGATTTGTCTACCCCTGATGTCTTTCTAATATATCAGGAAAAGCTGATTTTCATACTTAATCTTTTCCAAAATACAGTGGGTGGATTATATTAAAAGCAATGGATAAAGGCAAAGTTTCCGCAAGCATGCACAAGTAGCCTTCCTCGAGCTGCCACATGGAAGGAAAAAAAAAAAAGCAAACCCAAGATATAGCTTGTGATTTTGCCAGTCTTTTTTTGCTACGTGCCGGTTCAAGCAAGATGCTTACACATGCTTGCAGAAAGTTTGCTTGACCTGATCTTTTGTCATTAATAAATAAACAAGACAATACCATGATTTTATGAAAGTAACTTCTCTCAGGCAATGTGTAGGAACTGGCATGGCAATCCTGACTAGAAATGAATCATCCCCAGGGAGGACTCATATCCTCTGGGCTGTGGAAAAAGTGTGCCACCGTGAGCTAAGACACAAAGGGGGGTGGGGCCATACACTCTTTGCAGGCCCCACCACCCCCTTTATGTCTCAGCTCATGGCGACACATTTTTTCCTCGACATAGAGGATGTGAGTCCGGTTCGGCAATGCTCCCCTTAACCACCGCTCCTTGTTAGGGGGTGGGCACATCGGTGCCGGAAAGTGATATACTCATTAGAGGTCTATGTCAACACAGACAATCATTCTCTTTATACAAAATAATGGGTGGATTTTAGGGTCAGTAGGTTAGGGTTGTGCCTTTGGTGATTGTCATATCCTCAGGCTGTCTATGTACCCAATCAATATATCAAGGTAGACGTGGCTCTCACCAAATTGATCTGAAATGTGGAAACATCATTATCACATTTCTTGAAGTTAGTCCAAGGCTTTTTAAGGCTCTCACTTTTATGAGCAAAAGACCGTGACCAAACTAATCCTAGATATAACCAAACTCAGACTCAGTTCACTCTCTCAATAAGGTACACTCCCCAAAAAGATACATAATACCTTCTGATAGGTAGGTCAACATACTCTGTCTCAGCACATTCGATTAGCTCGGCACCTCAAGTTTGTTTGGAATGGATATCTAGGTTAGTAAGACCAAGTTGATACATGCACAAATGGCCCGAAATACAAATAAAGATCATATCGCTACAATGCTCCGATCTTTTCCACCAAATAAAGAAGGACAATAACTACTCTGAGATCCACGCTAAGAAACTAGCCGACAATCAAGTGTCGTGATCTCAACACAAACTGAAAATCTGGGAGGGAATCTTTAGTCATGTGCAATTCAAACCCTATAAAATGGCATAATGCTAATCTTTAAAAGTATGAAAAAAAATTTGAAAAAATTCCTAAGATTATTTATGCTAAGAAGAAAATTTAAAACTTTGGCATTGGAAAAAATTAGATTGACGCCACACCAGTGACCTATCCAAGTGCTCGTGTTTGCAAGTGTTCAACAATTTGACCAATTTGTGCAACCAGTTGTATCATCACTTCCCATGCATACATTTCCCAAATGGTTGAGTACTCAAAACAAGTATCAAATTTTGTACAAATTTTATCAAAATTTCCGTAGAGTTTCTCCATAGCAAGGTGATTAACATATGTTCAAACTAAGTCAAAAAGACAGGATAACATTTTAATCGAAGGGTGCTGCTATTTACACCTCAAGTTTTTCTAAACTTACCTCACTTAAACTCTTTTTTTTTCTCTCCAAAATACCCTAATGTAAAACGACCTTCATACCCTTCCTAGCATTTAAAAAGAAAACTAATAAAATTTCTAAACACACCTCACTCGTTCCCTCCAAAACCCAATGTCTTCCCTTCTTCCTCTCTTATTCATCCTTCTACGTACCTCTCCGTTTCTCCAGCTTTTCTCCTCCTCTCTTTATTCTTCGTTTGCAAGCTATTAGCATTAGAAGCAAAAAATTTAAGTCATAGAGTATCCTGGAAGTGATTGGAAGCGAGAAGAAGATCAGGTATGTGTTTTTTTTTTCCTTCCTTTCGGGGTGGTGTTCTGAGACAAGAGACAGAACACCCATTGGGGTGCTCGGCTGGGGCAACTAAACACCCTAAGGGGTGCTTGGTTGGATGAACAGAACACCTTTTGAGGCCAATGTTTGAATTTTTTTTTAATATTATTAATTATATCTTAAATATTAATTGCATGATTGTAGACCAATGTTTCAACTCATTGTAGCCCAGCTTCGGAAGAAATTATTGTTGATTACACTTCTGAGTTTATTACATACCAAGTAAAAATTAATCCGTAATATGCGCTTAAAGTCACTCCGTTCTATAGGCTAATATTATTCGATCAATTAAGTATTGTATTATCCCTCTCTTAAAGACCTCGCGTTAGCGGGAGCCTCGTGCACTGGGCCGCCCTTTTTTTATTATCCTTCTCTTATGTAGATATTCAGAAGCCGAGCGACCTTGATTAAGTGGGTAACAGATGTTGGAAAGATGAATGGATTTGTGATTAACATCTTGAAATCAGATTCA
>JAOXJP010231298.1:0-10651 GCA_025762735.1 Platanus orientalis | reverse complement strand
TGTCATAAGGGTGACGGTTCTCCCAACCATAATAGATGGTTGTTTCCTATATTTAATGATTCCTAAGTGTGAATTAATGATTATTCAATCAAATCCTGAAATTTCAAATCAAAATTCCTTCATTTGGTTAGCTTTTCCCCTGTTTCTCACCGTCTCTCGATTTCGGACGCTTTCTCTCCGTGATAAGCTGCAAGATGTGAGACGTCTCCGTTTCTCGGGGCTGTGATACGAATCGTGATAACGAGATTTTAAACCTTGGTCTTTAGGTATATAAAATACTTGAAATTCAGACCTGTAGAGATTCTTTAATGGAGGATACAAGAAAATCAAGAAAGAAAGATTCTTGATGAATCTTTAATCCAAGAAATCAAACAGTACAGAAAATTTAAAGAATCAACAAGATAGATGCAAAAATCAAGAACAAGATACATGAAAGAGAGAGAAAAAGAAAAAAGAAAAAGTGAGAAGTTGATGAGATGAGAGAAAGATAAAAAAAAAACCTTACCTTAACTTGTGGAGGGGGAGAGAGAAGGGGAGTTCACAACTTCTACCCGTAGATCCACATGCTTGATACTCTAAAACCACTTCTTTTATTTCATCTTCTTCAAAACTTCTTTTTACATCCTAATAGCCATCTATTTAAAGATTTCATAACAAAGTCCTAATTGAATTAGGACTTTAAAATCTTAGTCTAGCCACAATTAGGACTTTAAAATCCTAATCTATTGTGGCTATATGATCAACCCTAATTAACCCACTTTACATAATTAAGAAAACTCCCTAAGACTCTAAATTTGCAAATTGAACTCTGGGCTCATAGCCTTATTACATAAACCCTTCCCAACATAAAATCAAACTAAAAACTTCCTAAAATTAACTAAAAATTACCCTAAAATGGCTGAAAATATTTCTAAAATTTCCTAAAGCCTTCCCATAGACTGAATCTTCACGAGTCTTGAATCAAACCCTCTTTTGTGGTGGAGTGTAGAACAATCTCTTGGCGTTGGCTGCATCATCAACCCAACCCTAAATCATCTCCAATCATCCTGTACACTTGTCCCTTGTTGGATCAGATACCCTTATCTTATGGCCTACCAACAGTCAAGATCCTTACATCTCTATGCTGCTTTGCCTAGATTACTTATGAATTACTGCTCGGTTTCACACTGAACTTGACTTTGGAAACACTATACACTACCTAAGGTCTTCGCAGCATTTCCACTGTTGATGTGCACATTTTGTTGTGCACGAAAGTCCTCCCGTTTTTTTTGATGAATACAATATTTGAGGCCAAATAAGGAATTGACTAGAGTCGGTTCCCATACATCAGATGGCACTATAGAGAAGGGGATATAACTGCAACTAGAATTGATATGATAAGGAACTCGATAATGTTTAGCATACTCACATGTTTCACAACAAAGATTAGAGATAAACAATGATGTCAACAACTTGGAAAAGACCATTTTAAGGAGATGAAATGATGGATAGTGATGTAGGATACCTAAGAATTAGGTTCCTACAATGGGAAGGATGATGGGAGAACTTCAAACAATTCAAATAAGGCTGAATGATTGAATCTTGAATAAAAATTAATGAAAATTGATAATAGATAATCAAGATTTCAAGAATTAATTAAAAGAAAACAAGACTTGAAATAAATATAGGCAAAGATTCAAATCTTGAATTCAAGAAAGTAGGAAGAGTGAATTAAATAGAGAAAAGAAATCAAGAGAAGGTTTCTTGAAATAGGAAAAAAAAAGAAAAGAAAAGAACATATGGACATGGATGTTTTTTTTTCTTTCTAAGTATTCTTAGTTGAATCTTGATAAAAATCAAGAAGGGGAATTTGGTTTTCAAGAATTCAAGAAATCTTTGAATCTTTATGATTCTTGCTTTCAAGAATCCCAAGACTATGTGAATCTTTAAAGAAATAGTAAATAAATATTGATAGTGAGATGGAGGAGGGAGGGGGAATTTGGAGGAGTTAAGGGGGAAGTGAAATGAGAAAATGCATTTAAACCACCACCCGAAACCATGCCCTAAAATTGTGTCTTGAACCATCGTCTGACCAGAAACCAAGCCCTGAACCCACTGGTGCCATGACCAGAGTCCCGAAACCATGCTTTGATCTGGAACCAAGTCCTTGAATGGCCCTCCCGTGACTTAACGTCTCTAATAACCATCATCTGACCTCGCCCTACCTTCTCCAGAAATCCATGCCCCTTTTGATAAGGCTTTATGAACCATCATCACCCCCAAAACACTCTTTGGAAACTCAGTTAGAATCCAATATCCATACAGATGGATAAATGTACCATTAAGACGAAGATTTTCACCAAATCCAGAGTTCACGATTTTAAGGTTTCAGAAGTAGGAAGAGGATCCATCGTTCTTTCCATCTTGGCCATCACATGGGTCATCGAAGGGCTTACTGTGGCGGTATCCCATGATGGAACTTCCCCTTTTTGGAGAAAGCGGAGGGAGCCCAATAGATCCCTTTTCCTTGAAGTAAAGAGGAATGATTAGGGTGTCTTCTCTTCCCTTAGTTGCTTACAAGGCAATCGAAGTGGTGTTTGTCTATGTGTCCCCAGGAGCAAGGATGGGGTGGGTTGGAGTGTCTTTGTCTCCTTCCTTCTGAGAGAGAAACTGCAATGGCCAATTTTGTTTCCTACTTCTACTCCCCCAAATCCAAATCCTTGCTTCTCTTATCCATCCCTGCACCCTTGGAAGAACAACTCTGAGGCGATGGGTTCTTCCATTATGTGGATGGATTTGATGTCAACAAATGAATGGGCTTCCTCTTGGATTTGCGACGTCGAGGAAGTCTTGTCGGAATGGAACAAGGTTTGTGCATCCCTACAATGTGTCCTCTAAATGCTCATCCCCTTTCAACTGTCATATGACGATCCTGTATCATCTTCCTCCTCCAATGGAAGATTTTATCATTACTTTGCGGAGCCAAACCCCCATACACTATATAAATGGTCTCCGATCGTAAATGTCGTGGATGTTAAATGTGATGCTTCGGATTGTTAGGATTGGTTTGAGTGGTCTTCCCCTTCACATATGGATTCCTGATGTCATCTCTGTAAAAGGGGAAACATGTGGAGGATTGATTAAAATTTCTCAGGCGACGAAAAACATTTCGGACTTGACAAAAGTGAGAGTTCTTGTTCGCGCATCATGCCCGGCTAATATTCCCAGGGTGTTACACATCAAGGAAAGAGGAGGCCACTGTCACATATGGGTTTCGGTTCTTAATGGGTTAGGTCCTGAACTAGACTACTTGTCGACTTGTTAATTCTCTTCCGACGACATATTGCAAGTTCTGGTCACTGAACCTCTTGGAAACGATGAGGGGATAAAAGATTCTTCTTGAACATGTGTCAAAAGGAGGAGAAAAGGTAAAGACAAAGTGGGCCTTGGATCTTCGTCAAAACCTGTCAACATTGAAAAGTGTGTATTAAGAGGGCATTTGAATTTTGAAGCCGGGCTAACAAAGTTGGGCTTTTCGATTTCCTACCTAATCAAGGTAATGAGCCTTATTATTTGGATCTGAAAGCTCACACGAATACTGGGCCTTTGGGCTGTGACACGATGGTTTCTCATGGCTTAAGCTTAGTGCCTAATGTACCATACCTAAATAAAGGTCATAGGCACAAGGGCAAAATTTGGAGACCGATTGATAAATTGGCTTCGTTGGCCTAGGCACAACAAAGGTTAGGGAAGAATTTGCTCCATTTAGGGTTGTCGATGCAACAAGAGCGACATAAGGACTCGATCCTTGGCAAATACATTGATGTAGAGGAAAATTTAGAGAAACTGAACACAATATAGTACAAGGGGACTCCTGTGATGCCATACAAGAATTCGGTAACAACTTGAGGCCAACATCGCCAGAGATGAACCTGGGCATGGTGTCATCGAACTTAAATCCTCGTTTTAGCAGGAAATCTTTGGCCGAGGAGGATTTTTCGGAATATAATTTGGAAGAGTCGGGTTCGCCATCATTTGGCATTGGTAGTGTCTGTATCTCCCGCTCGAACAAAAGATTAGATGAATTTGATATTGACAATTCTCCTATGTTGGAGTGGATATATGATAACCATGAAGGGGTGGCACCTTCTGTCGCAACTGACGGCAAATCTCCCAACAATCACACAAGTTAAGCATCCTCCCAACATAAACCATCTTGCTCCCCGGAAGCTGTCTCAAATTCCTTTTTTCATACCGATTCCGATCCTCTGTCTCCGGGGCTAGGTATGCCTAATACTAATTGCAACTCTAATTCTTGTCATGGAATTCAAGTATTTCCTTCTAGAGCACCATCCCTCCCCCTCTCCAATTCTTCTTCACATTGTATGCCCCTGTCCCAGCTTATCTCTGTTAAGAAGAATGGTCCTGTGAAGGTTTTTTACGATGTTTTGAAAAATGAGGAACTTTCATTGATGTGCAATGACTTGGTGGAGTGGGCTATTAATACTATGATGGATAAGGTATTGGACATCATATTTGAACGGTGTACTCAGATTGGGAAGGTGGTTATGGAGGGACAGGGTGCTATTTCTGATATCCAGGGGACTTCTCTTGGCCAGTCCACCCACCACCCCAGGCATCAGGTTGGGGATGAAATCGAGGACTCCAACATGTCTTCTCGTTAGTAAAGTGATTTGCATTTGTTGTGGCAGGTTGAATATGATAAATTCGAAGAAGTTTCAGACATTAAATTTACTCCCATATTGGCAAGAATTGTGAATTGGTTAATTTATCCTCCAGAATCAATTATGATTGCTATTTGGTAGGTTATGGGTCCAGACGAGCTAGAGGATCTAGATGGAGGGGTACAAAAGTTGCTACTGAGGATACTCTCATGGAATATCAGAGATCTTGGGAGTGCAAGGAAGAGAGGCAATGTTGTTAAAGAATCTTTGAAGTTGGCTAAGGCAAATATAGTTATATTACAATAAACTAAACTTGAAGCAGTGGATGAAAGATGGATTATAAGTATCTGGGGTGGAAGAAATAAAAAGTGGTGTTATCTCCCTTCATTAGGGGCCTCGGGTGGTCAGTTAGTAATTTGGAAGGACATGTTTGAGTGCATCGAATCATTGCCTAGGGCTTAGTCCTTTTCTCTTAAGATGAAAAATAAAGAAGATGGTCTGATATGGGGTTTATCCTCAGTGTATGGGCCGGTTAGACCATGTGAGTGAGAAGATTTATGGTTGGAACTATCAGATGTTAACGCATTATGGGCTGTGCCTTGGTGCTTTGGAGTGATTTCAATGCTATTCAATACTTGCATGAAAAGAGAGGTGGGTCCAAGATCACCAACACTATGAGGGATATTAATAACCTTGTTAATGAATGTGTATTATCCGATATTCTTTTGCTTAATGCATGCTTTACATGGTTAAATTTCCAAGAGGCTCCATCTTATAGCAGATTTGATGGGTTTTTATTCTCTCACGAATGGGAGGTGCTATTTGGTCTTCCCTCCCAGATTGCTCTTCCTAGGTTGACATCGGATCACTCCCCCATTTTCCTTCATCACATTACATTACAAAGAGGCCCATCTCCATTCCGGTTCGAGAACATGTGGTTATCTCACCCTAACTTTAAGGATGAGATTGATGCTTGGTGGCAATGCATTCAAACGAGTGGGTGGCAAGGTTTTGACTCATGAAAAAGTTACAAACTATCAAAGGAAAGTTGAGGTCTTGGAACAAAGAGGTATTTGGAAATACTGAGGAGGTAAAGAACAAGCTATCCCTTGAACTAGAGGTATTGCACAGAGTGGAGGAATCACGGAATTTGGATACATTGGAATGGGAACAAAGATGGAAACTGAAATTATAGTAATAATAAAATTATAGTAATAATAGATCATTAGGAATGAAGAAATCAAATGGAGGCAAAAATCAAGAATTTGGTGGTTTAAGGAGGTGGATGGGAATGCAAAGTTCTTTTATAGAATGGAAAATGCAAGGCGGAACAAGAATCAAATCACTAAACTGTTTGTGTGCGGAAGTTGTATTGAGGATCCTAATGAAGTTGAGCAAGTTTTAATACAACATTTTACTATTTTATACTCTTCTCCTCCAAGCACTCCAAGGAGTGTTGAAGGGTTAGAGTGGTCCCGATTATCGATTGCTCAAGCAGATTCATTAGAAAGGTTCTTTGAGGTGGAGGAGATACATGGTGTAATTATGGAAATGGATGGTGAAAAGGCCCTGGGTCCAGATGGCTTCACGATAACATTTTTCAAGAGTTGTTGTGAGGTGGTTAAAAATGACCTGATTAGGGTCCTTAATGAATTTTTTGAGAGAGGAACAATCAATAAGAATATGAACTCAACTTTCATTACTCTTATCCCAAAGAAAGATGACATATTGGTCCTAGTGATTTTAGACCAATAATCTTTATTGGTAGTGTATACAAGATTATCTCCAAATTTCTATCCAAAAGAATTTTGCGAAGGAAAGACAAATTGTTGATGAAATCCTTATTACCAATGAATATGTTGAGGAGATAAAAGCGGAAGGCAGGAAATGTATAATTTGTAAGGTGGACTTGGAAAAAGCATATGATCATATTAATTTAGATTTTCTTGACTACGTCATGGGTCAAAAAGGTTTTGGAATTAGATGGAGGAAGTTGATTAGTGGGTGCATCTCTTCGGTCCATTACGCTTTACTCATAAATGGGACTTCGAGAGGTTTCTTTAGAGCAAAGCGAGGTCTCAGACAAGGTGATCCTTTGTCACCCTTTTTGTCCACATTGGTGGTTGATATTCTGAGTGGTTTGATTCGAAGGGCTGAGGACCGTAATCTTATCAACACTATTGGCAATAGTAATGTGGCGGTTTCCCATCTTTAATTTGTGGATGATACTATTCCTTTTTGTGAAGCTCGCAATGACTACATTGGAAATTTAAGAACCACCATGCGGTGTTTTGGAAGAATCTCTGGTCTTAAGGTCATTTTGGAAAAATGCAAAGTGACAAGTTTAAATATGGAAGATCCGAAACTATTAGCTTACGCTCATTTGTTGGGGTGTGAAAAAGAATCATGGGCCACTAAAGTATCTTGGTCTTCCACTTGGAAGCAACCCCAAATCCTTTGTTACGGAAACTAGTCATTGAAAAAATGTCCATGAGATTGAGCTCATGGGAAAAAATTACATCTCTTTGGGTGGTAGGATTTCTCTAATGAAATCCACCCTATCCAACCTCCCCACCTATTTTCTATCAATCTTCAAGGCACCTTGCAAAGTGATCAAAACTATAGAAAAGATGCGAAGGGATTTTCTATGGGAACCTGGGTATTCCAAAAAGGATCATCTTCTAAAATGGGAAACTGTATGTAAGCCAGTAGATATGGGAGGTTTGGGATTAGGTAATCTGGCGATCCAGAATGATGCATTGCTCGCAAAATGGTTATGGAGATTTCCCAAAGAATTTGAAAGTATGTGGCACTTAGTTATCTCCACCAAGTATGGGATCCATGTAAATGGGTGGGATGCCATATTAGATGGGAGAGTATGCACATCATGTCCTTGGAGGAACATTAGCAAGATCTCCCCAAAATTCCTTGCTAATATAAGATATGATCCAGGGAAAGGAAACACTATCAAATTTTGGGAGGACATATGGTGGGTGATGTTCCATTAAGTCAGAAATTCGGTCATATCTACTCAATATCGGATAAGAAAGGGCTACCAATCTACAACTTTTATATCATATCTCCCACATCCAACTTGGCTTGGGATTTACGTCTTCGTAGAGGATTAAGGGATTTCAAATCTTGAAGGCATTCTTCTATCTTGTCCTTCTTAGCTCACATTTTTATTGATCCTTCAACTAAGCATTTGGTCTTTATTTCCTAGTGGTTCCTTCTCTCACTCTTTCAGAAATTACATGATAAAGCAACCCTCCTCTCCAAACTCACCTAGCCCTTTTCCGACTTAAGTAGTATGAAAATCCCATTGTCTCCTGGTGACAAATGGCTTTATGCTGGGAAGTAGCCCACAAATGTATGACTACAAGTAATTTGCTCCAGCGCATGCGAAAAGGTTGATGCTTTCTTTCATAGGTTTGTCACTTATGCTATAAAGATGGAGAATTGGTAAATCACTTATTCATTCATTGTACATTTGCATATGAGATTTGGTGCTACTATCTTAACATGTTTGGCGTATCCCTAGCTTTCCCTATGGATATTGCAAATTTTCTATGGACAGGGCCCGTTGCCCCTTCTGTGAAAAGGCATAAACTGATATGTAGATATCTCCCTATTGTAATCATATGGTCCATATGGGAAGAAAGGAATCATAGGATTTTTCTTGGAAAAACCACTCAAGTCTTGGACATTAGATAGTGTTGGGCTTCTCCAAGGGGTACAGAGTTGAAGTTAAATTTTGATGGAAGTTCCTTAGGAATTCCGTGCCCATCGGGTTTTGGGGGTATAATCTTAGATGCATCGAGCTCATGTGTAGTGGCGTTTTCGGGTCCTCTGGGAATAGGAGATGTTATCCAAGTTGAAATCAAGGCGTTATTGTGCGGATTACAACTTGTCCATTCTAGAGGAGATTTAAACACTCCATTCATAGTAGAGGGTGATTCGACTACTGTCATTGGATGGATGAAAGGTGGAAATCCGGGGCCATGAGGCTTTCCCATTTGTTCAAAGAAGCGGCGTATCTTGCATTTTCATTGAACATCTCGTTCGTATGGATCCCAAGAGAGACCAATTTGGTGGCAGATGGTTTGATCAAAAGGGTGGTTTCTAAGGAAGTACTCTACATGGGACTCATTTTGGAAGAACACTAAAGTAAATCAAAGTGCTTGTAAGGGAGAGTCTCCCGTCTCTTCGTGATCTTCATTTTTGTATCTTTTATCTTCTCTCTCTCTCTCTCTCTCTCATTTCTTGGTTATTTGCTTGTAATCTAGTTTCTCCCCCATCCCTCTTAATACACATTCCCCCCCGGTTATCCACCCCCCCACAAAAAAAAAGAAAAAGCAGTAAATAATTCCAAGGATAAAGAAGAAATAATAGAGATTAATGATGGAGGAAAGAAAGGGAGAGGAGAAGAAAAAGAAGAATCGATTGACTTACAATGTGGCTGATTGGCCTTTATAAAACCCTAATAATCCTAATATAATTAGGATTACATTAATAAACCCTATTATGAAAAAAACTGACCAAACTACTCTCCTATTCTTTGCTGTACGATCAGCCCATTACATAGATTAAAAAAACACCACTAACTCCTAATAATTGCATCTAACCCCTCTCCTATGGCATTAAAGCTTTACTACATTGATTTCCTCACTGAAACCTAAGAAAAACAACTACACACTACTAATTTGCGTGGACTGCAACCTTTTTCCATGGCCTAGCCTTAATCTTGACTTTAGGCTCCCAAATAGGTTAATGTTGCTCCATCTAATGAGGTGCTACTGCATCAGATAGCCAAATATGAAATGCCACTGATACAACTGAGTTCGTTAGGTAGCAATAGAGTTATGACCTAAACATGATAACTGCTGAACTACAGTGGGAGAATGTGAATGATTATCAAGAATATAGTCCCTTATCCTCATGGTCTCTACCAGTTATTCTCTGTTTTCGAGTCCTGAAAAATATAGTGAGACGGAAAGAAAGTAACACTGCAATTCATAGTCTTGGTGAGTTGACTAACAAATAGAAAATTCTATGGAAAATTTAGAACATGCAGAACAGAAAGAGGCATAGTAGGGGAGAGAAATGTAACCTTTGCCAGCCATTGAAGAGAAAGACCCATCTGCTACTCTCACTTTGTCTTTCTTTATACATTATATGAAAAAAACAAAGAAGATATGCCAGTCATATGATCCGAAGCACCAGAATTAATGATCCAGGGGTGACTAGGCGAGGCACCGGATCAAAAGACTGAAGCCCTGGAGTAAGAGGTAGTAGTCTGAACCTTTAACTACAACAACAGTCGTCCTAGGAACTCTACCTCTTTTCGTGTAAAGATTGGTTGGTTGGAATCAGACATGCCTTACTTAAGTGAAATAACACTTATGACTATGAGGAAATTAGCCAAGTGTAAGGCTCTTGCAAGACTTGAGCAATCATGATGTAGGATATCCAAAAGAATGGATTCCTACAAATTGGGATTATGGTGGGATGATACAAGACACTTTAAAGAATGCTAATAATGGTTCTTGAATTAAAGAAATAATAGAAATTCAATTAAAACAATTTCAAGAATTCAAGATTCAATTAAAAGATTCATAAATTAATTCTTGAATCAAGAAAATGTGAAAGAATAAAGGGAAATAGATTAAGACAATCAAGAAAGGGTTTCTTGGTGAAAAATTAGAAGAAGATGATAAGGGAATGCTGTTTGCAAATTTTCAGATTCAAGATTATAGTAAAGAAAGTTTTTTTATTAAATCTTTAATCTAAAATTGCAATAACAATGTGAGTAGCTCAAGAAAACAATAAGATTACTAATCAAGATCAAGATAGAAGAAAGAAAGAGAGAAAGAGAGAAAGAGAAGAGAGATAATTAGAAGATAGAGAAGAAAAGTGGGAAAAAGAGAACTCACCTTACATGAGGGGTTTTGGAGAAGATATTAGCCCAAATCGTGCACCCCATAAAC
>JAOXJP010231297.1:0-10651 GCA_025762735.1 Platanus orientalis | reverse complement strand
GCAGTTTATACAACACTAAAGGAAGCCAAAGATAATCACAATAACAAATAAAAGGAATCAAGATAAACTAAGGAATCAATGTAGGAATGAGAGTACTGTTAGGTCTATGTATTTTCAATATTCATGCACAAAGCAAAGTGTGTAGATGTAGTGGTCATTTGTATAGGACTTTATGACGTAAACTGTATACTTATGTAAGTCCAAGTGTTAGAGTTTGGGAAAGCAACCAAAATGACTCAAAGATGGAATGACCATGCCAAAGAGACTCAAACATCATTGAAGAATCCCAAATCTCAAGTGCTAGCTGCCTTAAGGAAGCCAACACATCATTTCCAAGCACAAAAAGGTAAATAAGGTATATGAGACCAAATGATAAGTGTGTGTGTGCTCACAAAACCCCGAGACCATGGTTAACCCTAGGATCACTTAGAAGACTTAATTAGGGTCTAATTGAAATGCACAAAGAGCCTAATGCTCAATAGAATGAATATGGCTCACTAAGGAAGAAATGTCTATGCTGACTAGTGATGTCTGGGTCAATAAATTTTAAGGCAACTTCCAATGAATCTCCAGATCACCTCAATAGGAATTAAACTACAATACATATATGTATAGAAAGATCTTGAAGTTTACTTTCCAACAAAAAAAAATAAAGGATTTAGAGTTTTCTAGAGAAAGTTATAGCCTTTTTCCTAAGGTGTGTCTGTGCTGAATTTAGAGAGTCCAAGTGCTTGCGAAATTGTCTGAGCAATCGTGCTTGGGTAGCTTGAGCGCTTGCGAGTCGAGGGGAGTGCTTAGGAATGCTCAGAAATCCATAACGGTCATATTTTTAACCATTATTTTGATCATTTAATGGCTTGGGAAGGATGTGAATAAAAAATCTCAAGTATGGGAAAATCAAGGCAATATCAAGTATATAGAATAAAAATCATTTTTCCCGTTTTAGTTTCACAAGAATCTAACATTCTCATGTTTAATCATAGAGAAAAACTTAGGACTTCAATAAATCAATGATGACAAATAAAGAGAATGAGTAAATCTTTGCTAACGCATGCTCAAAATGGAATAGATCTAGAAATCCACATATAGAATCCAAAAATTCATGTAATCAAAGGTTCTACCAAAGCATAATGATAGGGATTACTCTATGGAATGTGTAAAATCCCCACACTCACAAAACTCTAACAAGAAACAATGAAAATTTGAAGTCTTACCCAAAATGGTAATTAAAAATGGAGGAAAGTGTAGAAAAATCGAAGGAGTAGAGCAATCAACATGAAAACTCACTAATCCTCCATAGATTTAGTGTTTGGATAAAAGAAATACACCAAACCTCAACAACAACAAAAAAAAAAAAGCATTCCAATTAAGGGAAAACTAATATCTCAACCAAGGTGGAGATTATACATGAATAAAATAACAATGAGCCAAAGGAGTAGCACATCATGTATGAAATCTCACCAAAACTTAGACTCTTTCAACCACTTCATTTTCTTTGCTTCTATTCTCTATAAAATGATGTAGAACTAGTATCAACTAGATAGAATATGAAAATCTAGGAAAAAAATGAGCTAACCTTGAAGATTTTCAGAGTTGAGAATGAAACTTGCTCAATTGGGGAAAAATCTCCCTCTTTTAGCTCAAGAACTCCCCTAATCTCCTTAACCCTTTCTCTCTTTATTCTAATGAGACTAAATGACCTAAATGAAATGTAAATAGGGTTTTAAGTCATTCTAGATGAGATCTCATATGTGTAGGGGTCTAATGAATGAAAGTCATGTCCAATAGAGATAAAATTGCAATCCTGACACAGTTGGAGCGCTCCAAACTCAAATAGAGCTCTCTAGGAGAATTTTTGCATCATTTTTCATAGTCCCACAAAATATTGGAGCGCTTCAAACCATGGTGGAGCGCTCTCCAACTATGTTGGAGTGCTCTAACATTTTCAGAACAAACAGTTTGCGATAATTTGCCTATAACTTTGCGTACACAACTTAGAATCATTCGTCATTTATTTTATTGGAAATATACTTCAAGATATTTCCACGAGTATATGACTTGAACTCTAATTCATTTGAGATTGGTATAAGTGGTCCTATGAAGTTACCCTAAATCTATGTGCCTGACAGCACAGACACTTTGTGGGAGAATTGCCGTAACTTCTTCTAGAAAATTCGTAATTACACACCGTTTGATGCATTAGAAAGTAAACTCGTAGATATTTTCAACAATATATGGTTTTCACCCTAAATCACTTGGTATTTATATAGGTTTACCTATGAAGTTACCCCAACACACTTAGGGTAGCTTTCAAATGTTACAAGTTTGTGGTCCAATTTCGGTTATGCACTTCAAACTTGGTCCAAAGGGTCTCTAACTCACTCTATGGCCTGTATAAATATGTGAAAGGAAAATTTTACCCTTAAGGAGATAAAATTATAGTTTTACCCCTTAAGTGCAACACAGGGTATTATAATGATAGTTATATATTTTGATTAAAACAATCATGCCCATCAAGTGGATTTTTTTATCGAACCCATCTCACTAGGTATATAGTGCAAACTGCTTACAAACCCACATCACCGAGTATATGGTGCAAACTGTTATATGGATCATTACTATTATTTCAATTGGTAGTAGTAACCCACATTACCGAATATATGGTACAAACTATTCTAGCCCTTTTCATCGGGTATAAACGGTGCGAACTGTTATATATATTGGCTTTGATATCAATTATATGTTTTATTTTGTTTTGTTTTAGCTATGATATCTATTTCTAATCTATTTTAATTAAGTTAAAAGTATATGTTTCATATCGTTTTCTGTTCTTTACAAGAAACTGTATTTTTATAACAAACTTAGTATTATAAAAGATTGATTTATAAACTGCATCGTTCTGTACATTATTTAAAATACATGAAAAATATCGATTTTATTTTCTATAATCGTACTAAGTCTTGATCTAATGTTTCATACAATTTACCTATTTTCTTATTAAGATTGTCAAGCTTACCCCAAATTGATACATAGACAATGAGGAGATCACAAAATAACGGTTCTAATTAGAGATGGATTAGAGAACAGATGGAGTTTATTTATTCTATAAGACTTTGATATTTATTTCAGTTATTTCAATTTAGAGACATGATATTTATTTTAGTTATTGGAAAGAGATGTAATAAGTAATGGATTTTAATAGTTGGTTTTCAATTGATTCATTTGGTATATGTTAGACTATGAATTATTTGGATTGGAATGTTAGACTATGTTTTATGAACATACATGTTTATGGATTTTATTTACAGATCAAACTTATGAGAATGTGATTTATGGTTATGATTAATGGTTTGTGACTAACATATTATTTCGTTGCATATGAATGTGAAAGTGAATGAAAATGCGACATTTTTTTATAAGAAATTTATATGTAATGATTAAAAATGTTAATATCACATACCAAAATTTATGACCCTATTGATATGGGTTTCAGGGCGTGACAATGGACTTGAAGATCATGGTAGTGATTGATCATGGATATTGATCATGAAGCACCGGATTCTCTATTGGGTGAGAACTGTGGTTCATGGCCTAAGTTGGTGATCAATCATGAAGACGAATTATGAGCTACTTGTTGGTGATCTGAATTGGTGATCGATCATAAAGAAGGATCATGGTGCATTGGAAGTTTTTTCTATACGTCTTGAGGCTCTTGATTGGTGTAGGTGATTAATCACGGTTTTGGTGATCAATCATGGTGTTGGTGATTGATCACGAAAGCCAGATTCTTTCTTCTTCTTTTTTTTGACTTTTGGGTTTTCCAAATCAACTCCAATTGGGTGGAACCTTTTCTAATCACTCCTATGTCATGTTTAGGTATCTAGAGCACTGATATTAGTCAATTTACCGAAAGTGGTGCGGGGGATTACGTACATTTGTATTGTCAAATAGTATAAGGGGAGAATATATTGTCAAATAGCTCAAGGTGGTTTTTGTAATTAACCCTAATTACTACTAGTACAGCTGATTTTGGTTTAGGTAGTTTCTTTGGTGGGATCCATTCAGTGGTGTATCCTAATCCTCTTACGACACTTGTAAAACTTTTACGTGCTGACACTTTTCTTGTGAAATCTGGGTTTATTTTAGATATATGACATTTCTCTTTCTCTCTCTTAAAACAGGGTCATAAATGGATCGGATACAGACCATATACAGGTCTATCTGTATCCGTTCCGTGTAAATTGAGAATATATTTGTATCTGGTTAAATATCTGGTGGATATTTACTAACCCTTACCCATATTCATATCCGTTCAAATAACCAGATATCATATGCGAATCCAGATTTCTGGTTACATAAAACCCTCAGAGCAAACATAAATAAAAAAGTCCAAAAAAATATATGCCTATCGCTATATGCTTGTTCAATGAAAAAAAAATTGCATGAAAACCCTCTCATCCAAATTTCTTTTTTTTAAAAGACCAAAAATTATTGTTCCATACCTCTTGCAAACAGCTATTTCCGGTGTGTTTTTTGCAGCTATTGATTCTTGGATGTAGAGAAAAGAAGAAAAAGAATACGAAAGAAATTTTTTTTTTTTGCCTATTTTCCCTCTCCATTGCCGGAATCTCAACTCCGTTCTTTTCTTTCTCTCTGTCTCTCTCTCCCTCTCGCATCTCTATCTCTGTCTGGCTCTCCTCCCAATTATTTTTATTTTTTATTTTAATACCATAAAATGTGTGAGATATGATGCTCAAAGAGAGATATTTACTAGAACACCCTCATTATTGTTTTTGATGTGATCACACACACGTATATTTCTTCCTTAGAAAATTGATATGTATCCATATCCGATTTGTTTATTAATGGATATTTTTTAAACGGGGATGATTATTTAAACCGAATGGATATATGTTGATTTGTATTTTCTTAAGAAAATGTTTGTAGTGTATATGCTGAATGATAAGCTGACATGTGTTGTATTTGGCGTTAAAAACACCCCAAAAAATTGTTCAGACAAAAAAGTAGGTGTTTAAAAAGAGAGAAAATTTTCAAAAAGCTATCATGTGTCAATCAATGGCATGCTTAGAGAGGTCTGTGTCAACACAGAGAATCATTCTTTCTTTAAAAGGACAGGACTAGATACAGACCAATACGGATAATTTGCAGCCTTAGTTAAAACTTAAAAGAGATGATAATAGAAATTAATTAAATTATTAAAATGGAAATGAACAATATTTGGTCTCCAAGCCTATTAAATTAATTATCATAAAAAGACATTGCTATACAGTCTATATACTCTCTCCGCTCTTGGATCCCATTATATATTCCTATAGCCAACATTACTTATGGGTGCACGACTTCAATTTTTTGTAGCACTTAACAAGTTAGAACTCTCCATGACCCATATCACAACTTGTTAAGTGCTACAAAAGTGTCAGGCATTACCTACTCACCGGTCTTCCTTCGCCTTCGATAGTGTTCCATGATTTAAACTCTGCTGAGCGCAACACATGCTCTTGTTTGTAGAGATGATCTCCCCGTTATCTATGTAGTAGAAAAATCATATCATATTCCTAATTCTTTCTACTCGATCAACAACAAAGATTATCCAAAGCCACCATTCATGGCGAAATTTTGCAGGTCAATCACCATGACAGTAACGTCGTCCTTGTTGCCTCTACTAGAAGATAAATCTACAAGCTTTTGGCAAGATTCAATGGAGATTTTGTGTCTCAAGACCACATCAACTGCCTCTTGATTGGTTACCTGATTAACGCAAAATTTATCAGACTATAGGCTACAGTACTGTCAGAGAAGATGTTCATGGCCCGAGAGCCTATGCATACCTTATCCCACAATCCATCAGAAGCCATTATCAAAAACTCGCAATCTGATGTTAAAGGAAGATTCTTAATCTCTGGCTCAGAAATTATCCACTCCTTCAAATGCAGGTCCCCTATTGCCCTGGAAACTGCAAGTGAGCCTTGTGCTCTCCAAACTCCGTTGCAACAATTCACATAACCTCCCTGCAATAAAATTTCATTACAAATTGACCATGATTATCCAAATTTGATGGGTTACACCGATGAAATGTTAGTCTAAATGCTTACCGAGTTCTCAATACGAAAGCGCTCATCTTCTCTATTGACACGGTGGTCGCTTGTCAATGCATCAGCAACTCCCTTCCTACTCAAAACTACTCTACAATCACCAGCATTTGCTATATGTAACTCCCCATCCTTCAAGAGCACAGTAGCTGCACAAGCTCCACTGCTTACACCCTGTTAATGAAAAATCCCATTTATATGTATAAATTTGCATGAACCTTAACTATGTTGTGCGGCAGGGGAAGTTTAATGTTGAAACTTGAGTTCAAGGTCATAATGCATTAAGTTTGATCCATGGATGTACTTATATATTTGCTTATCCAACCCATCATCTAATATTATAGATAATACTAAATCCATTCGTTTATTACATTATGTTGAAATGTTAAAATGTGTTTGGTAAGCATTCCGTAATGGATTGCGTTGATGCCTGTCTCCCTTCTCAGCCAGTGGTTATGGGTTCGCCCTATGTGGCTGCAGCAGGCCCAAGTGGCCCAACCAAAATAAATAAATAATGTACCTTACTAAGAAACTCTTTATCAGTGGTCAAATAGCCCTCCCTAATTGCTTGTTCTAATTGATGTTCTTCCTTCTCAACCGCTCCAAGAGCTATAATAATATTCTTCCCTATATTTTCAGCAACATAATCCACAGCTGCACAGCCCCCATGCCCATCAAAGACACCGAAAAAAGCCTGGTAGAAAATCCAAGATGGTTATTATTCTTTTCCAATATTCAAAATTCACAGCTTGTGTCGTACTTTAAATAAATAAGAGGAGACTATTTAACCAAAAAAAACAATAGGATAATTTTCAACAAGAGTGGAATCATATCAGGGAGAGAGAGAGAGAGAGAGAGAGATGAAAATTATATCTTCATCCAACAGTAAAAAGTTCATCAATTATGTAATTGTTTGGCCATTCAATTGAGGGAAAATAAAAAATTACATGCCAAATTTTCTTGTCATCTGAAAAATTATTAGAAAATCCTTTCTATATACAAGGCCTGAATGATAATGATAAAATAATTGAAAAAAAAAAAAAAAGGGAAATTAAGAAAATGCATCTGCGATTACCTACCTGCTTAGGGTCTCTTCCAATATCGGTTATAACCTCATAGCCATCTTCCATGACCTCTCTTCTTCCTCTTTTACATGCCAAAAAGAAATCTCTACCTTGGACCTCAAATACCTTATTGGTTAGACTCTCATCAACTTCACTGAAATCCCAACCCACCAAAGCTTCCGGTATAGCGATTTTTGCAGGCCTCTTCCGAACCTTGCTAGATACCTTAACATCTCCACTTTTGATGGTTGGTGTACAATTAATCAATCCTTGAGACGCCAAGATGCGGCCAGAGTAGTTCTCTTTTGGCCCACATTTATGGGAGCAAGAATTTTCTTCTATGGACTCCAAACCAAAGCCATTTCGAAGAAGAAGCTCCTGCCGGCTAGAATGCAAATTCTCTTGTTGGTTTCTATTATGAAGGAAGTCATCAGTTGAAAGAAGTAAGCTTTGTGCAATATAATTATGCTTCCGAAAAGGAGATTTCTCTTCTAGGTACATATTGGAACATAAACTCTCTTGTGAGTATTCTTGGGACGTAAAAACTAGGCTTTTGGAGACTAAGACAGGCGAATCAGCTTCTGCTTTGTGTGCTTCATAAGATGAATTATGCATAGCATGATTCTCCGGAGCTAGAGTTACACCTTTCGGAACGACCCTTGGTGATCGTAAACCCATCCATGAGAGAGGAGTAGTAGTAGTAGTAGTAGCAGCAGAAGAAGAAGAAGAAGAAGATGGAGGAGGAGAGTTACAGCTTAGGGCCATGGAGATGGCTTTCTTAAGAGCCTGAAGAAAGTGTAAAAGGAAAGAACTGAAAGAGAAACTCCAAAGAAATTCATCTAGATGAATCATCGCTTTACTTTATTCTTTTCCGATGGTTTCATACAGGATTCAGTATGGGGCTTATATGACCGGCGGTAAAAAAGTGTTTAATGATTAGGTGTTGTTTTGACCAGTCAATAGGAAAAAAACACAGGAATCCAACGGTTTTTGAATTGTACAAACACGCAAACTAAAAGTTGGAATGCTTCAATGCCAAGGAAGTGGTCGATTATGGAAACGCGGCAATCGCCCACCTTACCTTGCCGCGCAAAATTGGGCATCCCCACTTACTCGCCGAGTAGAATATGACGCTTCGGCCTCTTGTTATGTCCTATTCTTAGTTGAGATTATCAGCAAATAGGGCATCTAGTAGAACTGGTCAGATCCCATATCCAGTCAAATAGGTAAATGAGATCCGTTTTAGACTTGGCCCACTCTTGGGTTGGTTAGGTTGGTCGGTCTGGATTCAGGTTCTCATCTTGCTTGAACTTTGGTTTTGGTTGCGTGAACCAGGTTTGATTCCAGTGCTTGGCCAGAAAAGAATTTTACTTTATAACAATTAGGTAGGTATAACATGAAGTGTGGCTATACACAGGTTCCATCCGTTTTTATCTTCAGCAGCATATGGAACTAGGGGTGCTATTGAGCCCAGCTTTGCTCAACTCATTTCATGGTCGTCACAAAAGAATTAGGCTTGCTCAGGTGCATCACGAGTCTAAAATGTTAAAAGTAACAATTCTAATAATCCCTTTAGTGCACAATCTCCCTAATTAAGTAAGTCAACTTAATAAAATCAATAACTTATTGAACGAGACAAGGAGGTGGTGTTACTGGTGTTTCTTGAAGAAAGTTGTGGAGAGCGTGCCAAGCTATGTACTTCCAGGATACGATCAGCTCCAATTCCTTGTCTCTCGGGCTTGCACTAAACGGTTGAGACATATGGCAAGACGGTTGGGTGTACAAAACGTAAATGAAAACCTGTCCAAATTTTCTGAAGGTTTTGTCACTCCCCTTAACAAGGTGATTATCATATATGAAAACCGAGTTAAGAAAACAAAGCTAACACTACCTTCGACTCAAGTGGAGGTTCTCCTACAAGAACACATTGAGATTGAGGTGGTTTCGAACCCAAGGATGCAAGAAAAACTCTCCAAGTGAGCAGCTGATTCAAGGGCTCTAATTGGGTTTAGTGTTCTAAAACACAATCAAAAAAAAAAGTATAAGGGAGAGAAGAGTATTGGATGCCTTTTTTTTTTTTCCCCTCTATTCACATGTTTTGCTCTCTGTGTTTTTTTTTTTTTTTTTTGAATGGGGTGTGATGGAAGTCATGGGTGTTTAGGTCTTAGAGTTGCGATGATATAGGGTATGACAGGCAAAGAATCTGAGTCTTAGTGAATCCTTAGGAGATTTCTAAAGGGAGGTCACCTAGTTGAAAAATGTGTCTTGGATTGACAAAGAATCGGGTCATTGAGCAGTGCTGAGTTTGTGAAAGGACTTCTTCATTAGGGAATTTATTGAAGATCTTAAAAAATTAGAAAACATGAGCCTGACATTGATGGATTTGGACTTTTAGAGAGTTCTCGGGGGCTCACCAAGTGTTCATGGTTGATAAAGGTGATTTGGCTATATTTTGGATGAAAATTTGGATAATTGGGGGGTATTGTACCCTTTAGAACTTTTATTGGGGATATTTAGGGCTTACCAGGGTATGACCAAAGGCTGGCTAAGTTTTTTATTTGTGTTGGGTTTTCAGGGTTTTTCCAAGAGCTTGATTTTAGGGATAAATGGTGTATTTTGAGGGTGTGGGGGCAAAATGATAATTTTCTTACCCTTTTGTGCTTTAATATAGGAATATTGATGAAGGCTAGAGAATCCTAAAAAAAATGGGTTTCATAACTCATAGTTTGAGGTCTTTAGAGGTGTAGGGGTAAAATGGTCATTTGTTAACCCTTTGGGGATTTGTTTATTTTCACATATCTTTTTTGTAGAGGATATTTTTGAAAGGGTTGTGGAGAAAATGGTTTTAAATGGGGCTTGATTCGAACTTCTAAGAGTGCAGGGGTAAAGTGGTAATTTTTTAGCCTTTCGATGCTTTAATTTGAGAAGGCTTATGAAGGTGAAAAATTCAAGGTGTCTTTGTTGTAGTAGAGAAAGTAGGGTTTGATTGGGTTTGATTTGGGCTTCGAAGGTGTAGGGGTAGGATGGTAATTTGTCAGTCTTTCGATGCTTTAATGTGGGAAGGCTTATGAAGGTTGGTAAATTCAAGATGGCTTTATTGTGAGAGGATTTATGAAGACTGAGGAGTCCTAGAGAAAATAATCCTTATATACTAAAATTGAGTTTTTTAGAAGTATAGAGGTAAAATGATAATTTGTCAGCTTTTTTATGCTTTAATGTGGAAAGGCTTATGAATGTTGAAAAATAAAAAATAAAAAGGGTTTTATTGTAGAGATGATAATTTGAAGCTAAAGACCCTCGTAGTCCTAGGGTGTTTTATGAAGAGATTAGGGTTTAGTTTGATTGATCATTGGGTGGAGTTTGGAAATTGACATTGCATTTGTGACCAGAGTTTCCTTGAGAATGCCTAACTATTTGGGGTTCAGGGGGATTCTAGGATCTGACTTTGTCTCTTACTATAATGAACCCATATGACTC
>JAOXJP010231296.1:0-10651 GCA_025762735.1 Platanus orientalis | reverse complement strand
ACCGCTATACTCACCTTGAGGCTCTCTCTCTCTCTCTCTCTCTCTCTCTCTCTCTCTCGTACCACTATAATCACCTTGAGGTTCTCTCTCTCTTTCTCTCGTGTTAAACCATGGAAGAGGCGTTGCTCCAAGAGAAGAAACCCACACTCACGAATGCAATATCGAGGGGCGTGTGATCCCTCCTTCCTTTTTATTATTATTGTTTGTTTCTTGACCACAATCCAAGTAATATTTACTTTTTTTATGCATACCTTGATATAGTCATTTTTACTTAATAATTTTTTTATATAAAAAAAATTCATTGTGTTGTTTATTGTATATGTTTTCTTTACTTATACACATCCATTTATTTTCACATGGTTCTCTTTCTTTATTATTGTATTATTGGTTTTGTTTATTAGCACAATCCTCACGTCTCACCACCTCTTATTTCATGTATGAATGCTATTTTAGTGATCCTTCTCTCTATGAGTTCTATGAATGCATGTATGTATGGTTTCTTTTGGTGACATGGTATCATATAACTTTCTTTCATACACCAGATTTTATTATTATTATTTTGTTTATTTTATTTTTGAAACCTATTCATCCTCAAACGTCCTAAGAGAACTGAAAAATGGAGATTATAATTTAAATCTGACCTTTTGCCGTCATTTATATAGACCAATCTGACCTTTTAGTACCTCAGCCATCATGCTCACCTCCAATATATAGGCTAATGACTGGGTTGTGAAACCTTGAGATCTATAATCTGATTTCTTACCCTTATTCTGCTCGATCCATTATCTGTTCCAAGTAAAAAACATTTGATAGATTATGATATTCATTGTAAAGGTTCATTTGTCCCAATACTAGTTCGCCAAATCTTTAATAAAGTCAAATAAGGGATAAGGCATGGATCAGAACTCTAGTTGTAGGCTGTTTCTAGATCGACATGGTGTAAAATCACTCATAAAAAATTAGTTTGTATGTTGGTTAAATGGGTTAGATTAGAAGCACCATAGGAGTTTCTTAAAGAAGAGGCAAGGAAAGATCAAAACCAAATATTTTTGTTTGTTTTTTTGGTTTGTTTGTTTGTTTTTTTGTTTTTTGTTTTCTTCATAAAACGATTATGGAAGCTCTCCAATTGAATATAGAAAGACCTTTGTGTGATGGTTTACTAAGTTTTCTACATTATTATTTTTTTTACAGGATTAGCTTGCATATCTATGGTTTCTTCTTTCTTTCTCAAAGTGATACTTAATGATGTTAGCAAATTGGATAGACACACATCAGAGCAGATATCTCATATGGACCTAAGTCCAAGTTACCAATGCGGTCTGATTTTTGCACCTTAGTCAAATGCATTGTTCCTCTAGAGGTTTTCTTTGTGTCCCTTACTGCTTTACGTGATTTTAGACATTACTGATTGTTAGAGATGGTTTGTGTAAACTGATAAAGACAAGGGTTGTACAGATGCAAGAGACACGTAATAAAACCACCAAATATGATGATCCTCTCATTCGTAAATTCCAAAGGACTAGTTCAGATCTCATTGGTCATTACTTTTAAAATGTTGTGTATGTGTTCTTACATAAGACGTATATTCTTCTAGTTCAACCATGTTACTTTAACCTGCTTATTTTCAATATTTATTTTGTTGCTTATCTCTGTCTTTTTACCACTATCCTTTTACATTACTAGCATCGTTAACTTGTATGTTTTCTTAGGCTACGAGTAAGAGGGGCTCCAGGTATGCATTCCAAAAAATTTCTTTTATTTGTTTATTTTGTTAGATAATGTGAAAATAGATGGCTTGGTAAATAATAAAATTATTTTTGTATACACTCTACACACGTGCACTAGTTAGATAGGGTAAAACACTTACACATGTATGACATGTTTCTTTAAAATAAAACACACTCATGTACACATCATATATAGAAACTCGACCCTAAATTTGAACCAGTTTAAGTAGGTAACCGTATAGGCGGATGGATCGAGGTGCCTAAGACCTTCCCTAGTCCATAACCGAACCACTTTCGCAGAACTTCTGAGTGAACCAAATTACCAGGAGTCTAATATTTTTAAAAATTGTTTAATTTTCAAAGCAAATAGATGCCCAATCACATCTTTAAAAAGGCTGGTGGCGACTCCAAACCATCGTGGGTTAAGCCCCTGATGAGTAGACCATTTTTCTAAGAAGCCCATCCGTCGTGCAAAAACTGAGGCTCATAGGTACCCTAATTCATTCAATTTGGAGAGGTTTCGAGCTTCAGAATTAGTTTCGTTTTAATTTTATTCTGTGTTTCTTTTTTGGTTCTTTCTGTGTTCTTTATCCTTTTTTTGTTAGGGTTTTTTTAAGTTCGTTAAACTTTTCGGGTCTATTTGGTGGAAGCATAGCCAAGGGTTAGGTTTAAGGTTATCTTCGAATTAGATGTACCTTGCAGTTTTTTTGTTTTGTCTTGCGGTAGTTTGTAGCTTGATTTCTTTTTGCGAATTGTTTTTGATTTTTACTATTTATGATAGGGGATCAGTGGTTAGAGCTTTAGAAGGGTTTTTGTTGTAAGAATAGGTGAACTAAGGTTGATTATATGTTGGAAATGGTGCATACGTTCCACTTCTTTTGTTAATTTATTTATAATTTTTATTGAAGGAGCACTGTTTGGAACTGTTCAATATGAAGGTACTGTTGTTTGTGCTTGTTTTTGTATGTTTTCATTCTTTGTTTATGGATAATTGAGGAATAGTTTCTGTTATATATAAATATTTTTTGCTTCCCACCTTCATTGAGACTAGGGTTGTTTTGAATTTATCGCTATTTTCCTACCGGTTTTAGGCTGTACTAGGTCACTATATTAAATGTTGTAGAATGTTTTTGTTTGTTGATAGTGAAATTCACTGCTATATTACTTAAATTTCCATTTCTCAATGTGAATAAGCTATTGGTAGTATCTTTCTCTCCTTTTTAAAAAGAAAAGCTAATTGTATTGAAAAAAGAAGCAAAGTTTCTTTTGCTTTTCTTGCTATACGTTCATTAGATTGGATTTTTGTTGGCCTGATTTGTTAAAAATGCATGAAATTTCTTAGCTCCTTTTTTTTAGGCGGGGGTGTTAAAAACAATTTTTTTTTATTGCGACGAGATAGTTGAAAGCTTCTGCTATGGTTTCTTTCACTTTGTGGCCTTCATATTCCTAGTGAAGTTGATTTTCTTTTTTGATGTTTGAATAAATTTTATCATTTCAACAGAAAAAAATTAAGCTTATAAAGAAAACAGTTGCTCAAAATGTTGGTAGGATCATAGTGATATATTATAATGAGCAAAGGTTTTTATTAAACTTAAATGATTGGGTTGTGTATACTCACTCGTGTTTTCCATCTGTTACACTTGACACCTTTTTAGCGTAAGGTCTACCTGGCAAGTGTTCTTAACCATTTAACATCTAAGATGTAAACTTGGATTTTGTTTGGAGGTTTTTTGGAAACATGCCTGTTAGTGCTGAACTATTCTAGTAGAAACACATTTTTTTGCTTTTAAGTTTCATTATGTGAGCTTGGATATCAAAGGGAAAGATTTGGGGTCTATAGAGTATGACAATGATGAAAGTGTCTCCCACATTGACTGGTATAGCAAGATGAAAGTGGCTCTATGTGCTACACAAGGTCTTACTTTTTTGCATGAAGAAGGACCTTTTCAAGTCTTTAAAACTTCCATCCAGATTATCATTTAGAGCTGATTACTATGTATCATGGTCTTCAATGATGCTTGTAGTTTGGTTGTGCATCTCCTTTCGATTAGTGCCCTAGCAAGTAAAGTTCACCTGATCTACTGGTGTCTTGCAAGTGTCAAGACTTTGTATCCAATGTGTCCCACCTTAGAGATCTAGGCTGATAATTGATCCAATCATTTGACTTACATTTGCTCTGATGGCCAGAAATCCTATGAATGACTATTTATTGAATGATTGAAACTACTTGATCTCGTAAATTTTTCCTTGGAAGATCTACAAGGCAGACTCCATGAGATAGGAACTCTTCTTAATACCCATCATAGAAATACCCAAGTTATATTTTTTTGGTGTTTCTATCTCAAAGATGAAGAGATGAAATCAATCAAGTACTTGAAGAACCAAGTTGTAGGAAAAGAGACACTCTTCAGTCAATTTTATCAACCATAAGAAAGCTTCTCAATGACAGATTTTTTCTTCATGCTTTCTTCATTCATTCTCTTCACCATTTTCTCTTTTGGCCTTCTCTTATTGTTTAGTGCTGGTTGTTGACTGTTTATCTTCAATGTAGACCTCCCCTCTAAATCTTCTCTCACCAACCATGGCAGTCCTCATCAAAGAGTCTTCATCCCTCTCTTTAAGGATGACTTCATATTTGACCTAGAGTTGGTGCCTTGCTCTTTCTGAACTTTTGCGGTTTTAGGAAGGGTGTATAACTTATGTAAGCAAGAGTAGCTAATGTGGATTCATGGATTTTATTCCAACTTCACCCACCCAGTTGAGTGTAAATAAAGATTGCCAATTTGGGTGTTTCTTCATTGTAGGAGATCTTCTCAATTATTGTTGGAATAGGCGGGTGTGTTAGTTCGATTTTTCGGGTTGTCAAAATGAGCTTTTCTTGCAATTCTATGGGTTCTGGTTAGTCATTGTTCATTCTTTTATGTGTTATGTTCATTTGGTTTCATAGTAAGTGTAAAATGCTATATGTAATGAGTGTTCTTTTTATGGGTTTCTGGTTAGTTCTATCCCTTTTCTTGATTTTCTCTTCTTTCTTTTTCTTATTCTTCATTTGGGTTTTATTTGTTTGTATTGTGGATTGATATCAGCAATGGATGAATGCTAATATTTACTATACCTCAAGAGATGAGGTACATATTTAAAAAAAAATCTTTAGGCAGCGTTTTCAAAACGCTATTTAAAGTACACTTTAGGAAGCATTTTTAAAACGCTTCCTAAAGTTGTCTTTAAAATGCTGCCTAAAGTACACTTTAAGAAGTGTTTTTAAAATGCTACTTAAAGTAACTTTAGGAAGCATTTTGAAAATGCTGTCTAAAGTATGCGACTTTTCCCAACGCCCGTTAAAACATTAAAAAAATTCTCTTTATAGTAAAAGGTGTTTTTTGTTGTAGTGAGTGAAGGAATGACTTCTCTAATCTACATTGCTGTTATTGTAGGAGACCCACTAGATTGACCATACACATAATATAGCATTCAATAGTGGAGGCTGAGTTTTTCACCTTAAAAATGGCAGGAGCAGAGGTTGAGTGGTTGAGAAACCTCTTGGCAAACATTCTCTATGGACTAAACCAATCCAATCAGTGTCTATTCATTATGATAGTTAGGTAGCAATTGTTAGAGCTAACAAATAGTACGTACAATGGGAAGAACATGCATATATGTTTAAGACACAACATAGTGCGAAGATTATTGAACAATTGTGTAATATTACTAAATTTTGTGAGGTTAAAAAGAAACTTGGTTGATCCTCTAACAAAGCCACTAATTAGGAAGTTAGTGATGAATAGATCGAAGGGGATGGAACTAATAGCCCAATCGTGAGTTGTATGAGATGGTCACCTAATCTATGTGATTGGAGATCCCGTGAAGTATGTTGAAATGGGTAATAACAAGTCATAAGATAAATGGAATAGCATTGTCCTAAGAGCTTTTGTTCTGAGTCCCTTCCTACGGTGTAGATAATGTAGAGCTACAACATATATGAGGTTGAGTCTCGATACTCTTAAGAATTTATAGCCCTTTAGGGTGGTGCTGTTAGTCAAAGTATGCACTTAATGAATTCAACTATATGAATGTGGAAGTAGTGTCGCTTCCTATAAGAACTTAGACAAGTTCACTAGAGCGCTCATGAAAACCAGGAACGATGCAAGGCCAAAAAGTATCAAATCATTATAGAATGGTTTTACTTAAGAGAACTGTATGTGGGTAGTAAATTCAGTTGGTTTACACAAATGAAGAATGGTTCAAAATAATTATTCTACTAGATTTCAGTGAATCCTAGTTAGTGTATCCTAAAGGTCGATTTAAAGTCTAAAAGACACCAGTATCATTGCATGTAGTTTTCGTTGGTCTCAACTCAAGTTTGATTATTGTTTTAAATTATTTTCTTATTTTGAATATGTGGGGGGATTGTTGTCTATTTTAGGTAAGATTCAAAATATGAAACATCTTCATAATTAGTTCATAAATTTTAATTTCATTGATTTATTGATTCTAGTTACCTATTATATCATTTACTCCCTTTTTTTTTTTTTTTTCCAATTTCATCACAAGAGAGCCATTTGTCTCTCTTCTTTCAATGGCTCTCTTCTTTCGTATTTTATTATGAAACGTAAGTTAAATTTATTTTTGCTTTTGTATTGCTTAATGCGTTGGTGTATATGGGGAATTAGGAAAGATAGTTAATGAGAATAAAAGAGCATATCTAATGACTAGATTTTAGAACGTTGTGCTATCTCCAACAACTATAATGGTGAATGTTGGAGTGTCACGCCCCAAAACCTGCATGCGAAAATTTGGGTAATAATGCGGAAACGCACATGCACGGTGTTACAGAACTCGGAGTGTGACATTACCCTTTCCTTGCGGAAGGGGTTTCTTACTTAACTTAATGATTTTCAACGTATATATATTTTTTTCATTCTTTTTGTTTCTTTTATCCAATTACTATCCTCAATGACCAAACATTCACAACAGAAGCATAATCATAACATCCATCCATAAAGTGTAGCGGAAATATAAACATGTACATTCTAAATTACGTAGTAGAAAGAACTCAATAATATCTCTAACATCCAACATCATAACCATAGTCTCCAAATAAACAGTAACATTATGTGGGTCTCTAAACTGGCCAACCAATAAAACATCTCAAACATAATTACAAGTACCTCAATATAATGTCTATCACCATAAATCCCTGTTCATACATGACTAAATGATGAATATAAAAGGAACATAAAGAAGTAAACAAGCGGCCCTATTTCTTACGATCCATCCATGGGGCTGAACCTACAAGATACTAGATACTACCGGGCACCACCTGAAAGGGTGGTAAAAACATGGGTAAGCTATAAAACCCGTGAGAGAACATACATAATATCCTACGGAATAAATTGAATCTGCACAAGTATGACTCAATATCAAATCAGAACATGTATGTTAGATAAAAACCAAACTAGCTACTATAATAATCAAATTCTAATAAAGGTGACAAAACTAATAAAATCAAATCAACCTAAGTCCGTAACTGAAACATATAAAGTGTAGCTCATAAAAAAAGTGCAACATGCAATGTAAATGTTCACTATAAGGTACTTATATAAATAAGTCTTAGCGCCTCTCGAATATGCTGCCTTAGCTAGTATATATCAAAACTATATACTTGCTCATGAAAGTCTAATGTAGCTCTCAAACCAACATAACCCAAGAAGAATCACTAACAAAACTCACCTAGGATCAAAACCCACTCAGCCTAAAACACTTCATCCCAAATCCAACGGATTAGCCCACGTAAGGATTCTAACAAATCTGAACACATACAACCCATGTAGGGTTTCTAACAAAACCAAAATCATATAACCCATGAAGGGTCTCTAATAAACTGAAATCTCATATAGAACTGATGAGAAACTAATGACGTCTTCACCTATTAATGCCACCCTGTGATTGGGTCTAAAACAATACCCTGAGTCTATACCATTACTTCATGATCCATAGGAAAAACACCTCCCTTCAATATACTTACTAGGGAAAACACCTCCCTTGTTTTATACTCATATGGGAAAACTCTTCCCAATTGATATACTTACATAGGACATCGCTTCCCAATCATATCCCTAGACATGTGGGAAAGCACCTCCCAACAATAAATGCAATGTGTGTGGGATAGCTCCTCCGGCACACACAAGTATGACAATGCCTCCTAAACCAAATCCTGGCAAGTAATAGCCCATACTCACACCAAAACCAAATGCTTGGAATTCCTTGTTTAACTTTTCAAACTAACAATTAGCACAAAAGTCTCAAACAAGTCATGTGAATGCTATGATTCTAATATGAAATTCATCGGATTAAATAGAAGTGTAGACAGTCAAGTGAGAAGTATAATAATAGTTAAAGGTTAACTATCATATGAAATAGGACAAACAACAAAGTTTGGAGCTAATCAAATTAGGAAGAGACCACCAACTAACAATAATGATATGGATAGAATCTCCAGTATAGGGAAAACCAAGGCAAACTTCAAAGCATAAAGAATAATAATCATTTTTTCTTTTAAAATTTCATAAGAATCCAATCTTATTACAATTGATCATAGAGAGAAACTTAGGATTTCAATGAATCAATGGTGGTAGAGCAAATAAATGAATAAATCTTACATGAAACATGTCCAAATATGAATAAATCTAGTGATACCCATAAAGAATTCAGAATTTTCTACAAACAAGGGTTTCTACCAAGACATTATAGAAGGAATCACTCCATATAATCATTAGAATCATCAAACATACATAGATCTATCAACAAGTGATGAAAATATATAATATTACTCAAATGACAATAAAAAATATAGAGGAAAGTGTAGAAAAATAGGGGAATAGAATTAACAACTTAGGAACTCACTAATCCTCTATGGATTTAGTTCTAAGATGAAGGAAAACTTACTAAACCTCAAAGACTTAGCAAATAAGTGATATAAAAAACCAAATACCAACTAAATGACGATTAAATAAGAAGGAAATGGTGAAAGAACAAAGGAGTAGCACATCATGTATGGACACTTATTAAAATCTCATAGATCTTCAAATCAAATGATGTAAACCCACCAAAACTTCATAAATTAGCAATCAAGTGGTATAGAAACCAAAATACT
This sequence comes from Platanus orientalis, assembly GCA_025762735.1. Classification (NCBI taxonomy): domain Eukaryota; kingdom Viridiplantae; phylum Streptophyta; class Magnoliopsida; order Proteales; family Platanaceae; genus Platanus; species Platanus orientalis. The sequence goes on along the minus strand of JAOXJP010231296.1, from coordinate 1,771 downwards.
AATAAAAATAAGGGATAATCATGAAGAAATTTGTAGGAGAACAAAAGAGTAGAACACCAAGTATGTAAACTCACTAAAATCTCATAGATCTTCAAATCAAGTGATGAGTGAAATGCTACGCAATTAATCCTAGAGGGGGGTGAATAGGATTTTTTTTAATTTAATTAACTCCTTTTTCAATTACCAAGTTGTGGTTATTAGATTCTCTTACAATATATCCAATTTAGTGAATGTGTGTGTTCAAGTGTAACTACTCAAGGATGATAGCAAACATATAATAGGCAAGAGTAGTATGAAGTAAAGCAATAAAAAGACAAGCAATCACACAACCACAAACCACAACACAAGATTTATAATGGTTCGGCACTCGGGCCTATGTCCACTCTTCTAAAACTCACTACCGAGCTTAGGTATATTTCATTTAGGTTATATTACAATCTAGGTCAATATACAAACCCCACTATTTGCTCCCAAGCAAACCAACTACAACACTCGGTGTCTCCGGCGAGTGTGCAATACCTCCGGTGTCTCCGGCGGAGGTTCTCAAGCTCCCGATGTCTCTGGGGGAAGCTAATAATAGTAAAAATAAATATGAATACAAATAAATGCAAAGTAAAGCAAATGTTACCACCAAATGGTTGATGTTGCTAGTTGCTCAATGTGTGGGATGCTCCTTGATGAGCTAATATGTCTTAGTTGCCCACAAGCTCTAAGTACTTGGCTCTAGTGCTCCTTAAGCTCAGCCAATGGTGAGTTCCTCTAAGGAAAACCACTCACCACAACCTCTCCTCAATAGTAAGAATATAGTTCAATAGGAGAGAAGAAATAGTAGAAAGAAGAGTAGGATGCTAGCTACTATAGCTCAGTAAACAATAAGCAATAGAAGTTTGCACAATGGAGAAGGCTCTCAGAATAGTATGCCTCTTGGCTCTCTCTAAAAACTTGGGATGTTGGAGGATGTGCTTTACCCTAAAGGGAAAAACTCATTTTATAGTGGGGAGGAGCATCCTTAGCCTTAGGACGAGTATATATTAAAATGAGAGTGGTTATAGGCTTTTAAATGAACCAAAATGGGTTCAAATTTCAAAACTCTCCCATAAATTTTTGTGAATTTTTTTTCTTAATTTTATCCCCTAACCAATTGGGCTTTTTTTAAATCGGTCTGGGTTCTAAATCAGTTTCATAAGGCATAATCGATTTGGCAACCCAGTTTCAGGCCAAATCGATTTAGGTTTGGGACAAAATCCTAAAACTCAATCCCAAATCAGTTTAGGCCTTGAGTTTGGCCCTCGGCTGATAGGAAATGTGCTCAAAACTTGCATCGAAACCAATTTCACTTTTGGCAATCAATTTCGCCAAACTAATTACAAAGAACGCAATCAATTTAGCTTCTATGATCAGCACAGTAACCAGTGCTTCTTGGGCATCCTTTTGAGTAGTCTTTTGGGCATTCCTTTAGGGCAACATAGGGCACCCTAAACCATGTCTAAGGTTCCTTTTAGGCATACAATATGATATGTCATGCATGCATTATACCTTCCTTGAAGTGCCTTTTTCGGGTGCCTTTCGTTGGTCTTGAGTCCTTCTTGGCTTCATTATTCGAACTTGTGAGCTCACATAGGACATACACAAGACTCCTAACACTACCCTTACCCAATACATGCTCATGAGATTGACATACATCAACAATGAGTACTTGCTAAACTTCATAGATTTAACAATCAAATGGTGAAGAAAATAAAATACAAGTCATATTGAAGAATAGCCATGA
>JAOXJP010231295.1:0-10651 GCA_025762735.1 Platanus orientalis | reverse complement strand
GAGAGAGAGAGAGTGGCGATGTAATACAAAGGGGAGGATATCAAAATTGATGTAGCACAATTTCCCAAAGCCTTAAATAATGTAAATTAATGGACGTGGAAGCAAATAAATCGAGAATGGAGTTTAGAAACAAACAAGTAGCCATGAAAATTATAAAATCAGAAAATAAATCACAAAAAGAAGATTCAAAGGAGTTAGAACAGGAAAGAGGAGAAAATAGAAGAAAAGATCCTAAAATGGTATTTTTTGTAATTTTGGACAAAAAGTGAAAATTACCAAGATACCCCTTTGATGTATCAGAAAATGCCAAAAATTTTAGGGTAGTTTCTAACGTGTTTAAGGGTTCTACAGTTAAAATTTCATGAAATTCTGATAAGATTAGATGGGTCAAATCAAAGAATTTCAGAAAAGCAAAGGTCCTTTAATGGAGGTTTTGCTGAAAACTAGTAAAGAATCTTTTAGAGGAAGAAGAGATAACAAATAATATGGAGAAGAGAAAGAGAAGAAGAGACTAAGAAAGAAGGAGAAGAAGATAAGAGAGATACCTGGGAGGGCGAGGGAACTCACGTGTGCACCTAGGGTGCTACAACTCGATAGAGAGAGGAGAGGGGAGCCATGAGAGTGGCGTCACCCTATGGGGAAGAAGAAGGTCCATGACCACTTGGGAGACGACCCAATGTCACATACAATTTTTATTCAATCTTCACTGAGTTTTATTGCATAGGGGGTGCCTTTAAATAGACTTACATCCTAACATATTTGGAACTTTCTAAAAAAGAAAATATTTTAAAATACATATAATTTGCTGCTAAAACTTTTCCAAATCTAAAACTTCATAAAATACACTTTCTAAAATCCTAAACCTACTAAATCATCCAAACTTTCTGAAAACACTATTCTCGCAACTTTTGACAACCCTTTAGTAACTTGGTCATAACTTTCCCAAATCTTCTTGGTTTTGCACAATCTTGTTTTCGTTAGATAGGTAATCAAATAACCTATCTAATGACACCAAAATCAGGCCAAAAAGTCAAGTTTTGACCATAGAAAAATTGGGTCAAAAGTGAAAAACGGGATTACAACTAAAAAAAATCCCATCTAAACTTTAGTACTATTGGCCTTATTACATGAACATATAAAATAAATGTTCCCTCCTATAAGATCCTAAATAACCCCTCATAACATGTACACTTAAATCCCACCTAAAAAAGTCGCATAATGTTGTCTGCGTCGTTAACTCTTTTTGTCCCCTTGGCAAAAAGGGGGGGGGGGGTTCAACACTCCCATTATTTATCAGCAATTTTTAAATCTTGGGTGTCTGGCATTAGTTTGACACTTTGACCTAAATAGTGACAAAATGTTGAAATTTCTTTAAACTATTATAAATTTTTTAGAAGGCTTAAGTGAGATTAGTTGAAATTTTTTATGTGCTGATTTTTTATTTTATTTTTAAAAGTCTAAAATCCAAACAAAACCATGAAATCTCCAAATTCTTTCACAACTTGAAACTCTATGGCCAACTTAAAAGTTTTTTGAAAATTTATTCCATTTAGTATTTTAAGCGTTTCTTTTTCAATTAGTTTCCATTCTTCCATCATGTATCATAGGCATATAAAGGCTTTGAAATTAACCCATGTTAATCATTCCCAATAAGGAGCCACCCATCACACAAATATACAATGTGTTCTTATACTGTTAACTTATACAAAGTTTTAGAAACAATTTAAAGGTTTGGTTTCCTTCCAACTTCGTTAACATTTTATAACGATTTGTCTCCAGATTCTTCTTTCTTCATCATAATGCAACTTCTCTTATAGATGATATTGTTTGTCAACTACAGTGATGCTTAGACAACCTTCGCATTCCATGTTTCATCTGCAGTACCCAATTCCAATGACGAAGGAGACACAAGGGAGGACAGATATTTATATTGGTAGCTGGCTGAAGTCTCAACCCCGTGATAAGGTAACACATACAATAAATTAATGACTATTTTGTTATGCTTCTTCTTGTCCTGTTATTTTTTGTGTAGAAGATACTGAGATCAAGGTCTTGGATATTTCTCTCAAATCCCGTCCAAAAGAAAAAAAGTCAAAAACAGACTCGAGCACTTTATGCCAAAGATAATAAGACACTTTGCAGTATCACCATGTATTTCTTTCAATTCTTGAAGTTTGACATCAGACAAAAATTCCCAATCTGACCTATCAAAAAAAAAAAAATCCCAATCTGTAACCTTTTCATAATGTGTTACATTATGATTGATTCGGTACTTTTGAGGAGTCAGTGTAATGGAGAAGCACTGAAGAACATGTCTTCATTATTGTTGTTTATATAACATTCAACATCTAAACATTCTGTTTTGACATCATTGACTGTAAACTTTATGTCCTTACTCCTGACTCCTGAGTCCTGAATGAATTTTTTTTAAACACATTGCAAGAAGTTCTGAAAGTTTCTATCTGATAAAAAAAATGAAGAGAGAGAGAGAGAGAGAGAGGATGAAATCTGAATTTAACCTGAAAGCTTTCTAATGACACCAGAACACTGACTAGTATTGGATTATGGTGGTTTCATGGTCAGGTAATATTGGCTACAAAGGTTTGTGGTTATTCAGAGCGTTCGAGTTATTTACGTGACAATGCCAAAATTTTGCGGGTTGATGCTGCTAACATTAAAGAAAGTGTGGAGAAAAGCCTGAAGCGCCTTAACACTGACTACATTGATTTATTGCAAATACATTGGTCAGTGTTCCATTGCTACATGAATCCTTAAGAACCAATTTAAAAAGGATTTCTATATTATTTGGCTTAGCAGAGTACTCAAGTAGCCTTTTCACGGTGATTTTCATGTGTCACATTATATCCATTGTTTTGCACATGTCCTGTCAGTCACTGCTGCCTATTTTGAGTTCTTTCTTATGCATGATAATTCATATATTTTAGAAAATGTTGAGCCATTTAGTGAAAATTGAATTAATCAGTCTGGACAGGAGCCCATCACGAATCCCCGAATAGATTTCCAGAAACTTGGCTAAGTCAATAATCAACTTGATATTTCCTTTTGCATAGAAGTGGAAACAGAAACCTTGTCTTTGTGTTTTTGCTAGGTTGAATTGGAATTTCTTTTCTTTTGGTAGTTTTTTAAAGTCATTTCTACCTTTAGATACAGGTTTCAAAACCCTCTTAGCAACCTGTCAAGGATCCTCATCTTTCAAAATGGAAAACATAAAAAGCAAAAGAGAAAAAAGATTAATAAAAATAGAAAAGAAAACAAAGTGAAATAAAATTTTCTTTGCCCTTTTCATTCTTCTCCCTTACACATCTCTTATAGTTTTATCATTCTTCCATCCCCAACCTGCCCTGATTTTTTGTTTTTCATGTTTTCTCTCATATTTATTAATTCCTAACAACTACTCATTGGCTTAACCAGACTGCTCTTCATTAAGGAGAATCAAATGCAAGAATATGAAAGCAATTACCTAGTTGTTTCTGACATTTAAGCATTCGTTCTTGCTGACTGCAGAAATCTATTCTTGGTAGACAATGCGGAGACAGTACACTCAATGTTAGAATATATATTTCAGTGTTTTCTTATGACTCTATCTAGTAGTTATCTTTCAAAAGAATAAGAAGAAGAAGAAGAAGAAGAAGACTATCTAGTAGCTTCCTAGTTCTCTTTTCTCTTTTAATCTTTTTTTTTTTTTTTTTTTTCTGATAATTAATGAAATTTTCTTGAAAAAGAAGAAAGATTACAGCATAGTGATACACCAACATAGAACAACTGACAGCTTAAACTGGTGGACAGGAACCGATGTACATTGAAGATTGCTCAACACCCCAATTTGCTAATTTATCAGAATCCGAATTTTGTTCCTGGGGAACATGAATAAAGGAGCATCTTAACTCTAAAGAGAGTTCTCTGATTTCATACACCAAGTTCCACATTTGCTATGATCGACACTCCTTTCCTTGACCCCAGCCAATAAACCAGCCGAATCACCCTAAGTGATACAACCGAAAGAGCCCATTCTCTTTAACTCTCTTAGTTTCATCTGTGTCACTGAAAATATTGAGAAAATCAACACTTTTAAAGAAGTTTCCTTTGAAGCATTATTGTGGAAGTTTGCATGGAAACCTCTGTTTGTTTACTTGCAGTTCATGACTTCTCAAGAGTTGATTGTAAGTCCTGCACTTGTTGCATTGCATGATGCTTCTTTAAGAGAAACTGGAGCATAATTTCTTGATCTGAGAATGTTATATGCGAGATTCACTACATTATTCTTGAATTCTAGTTGAAATTTCCTGCACTTTCATGCATTCACAGTTTTTCATGTTCTTTTTAATTTATTACAACTATGCTGGGTGCTTGTGCGGTTTCCCCTCCCAAGGGGAGTTTTTTTCCCATTTGGTGTGAAGAGAGCAGCCATGTCTCACAGTTATGGTTGTCTTTTATCGGATAAGGTGTAACAGTGTTTAACTGAAAACTTACATTGTTGCAGGCCAGATCGCTATGTTGCATTATTTGGCGAGTTTTCATACGATTCTTCAAAGTGGAGGCCAAGTGTGCCATTTGTGGAACAACTTCAAGCCTTTCAAGAACTCATCAATGAAGGGAAGGTAACACTTGTTGAAAAACTTACTAATTGGGTGAGGCTTGTTGTAGCTGTTAGGGTCTCCAAGTATCCTGATATCCTGACTGAATAAGACAGGGAAGCTACGTATGAAAAAGGGAAAAAGCAAATTTATTTGCATTTACAATTATGAAGAAGATTAGAAGTGTTACTCATAAAAGGAATGTTCGTTTGTAACTTAGACATGGCTACATGTCTCAGTGTCAAACATACACTAGGTATCAGAATTTGTGGATTAGAAAAGGCAAGACACCAAACATCCTTGAAGTATTAAATTTGGAAAATATATAAATACTTTTTATGTTATCCTGATCAAATGGAAGTACATGTGTATTAGAATCACACACACACACACACACACACACACATGTATGTATCTATTATTAGACCTTCTGAAAAGGGTAAAAGGATAATTATTTTTTGATCCATAAGAACAAAATTTATTAAGAGGAGAAAAGAGAAACAGCAAAAGGCAGCATGAGAAATGCCACCAGAACAAAAATCCAGACCAACTAAAAACCAAATTGTTCCAATCCAGAACCCAGTGGAAAAGCCCTACATCCCTAAACAAAGGCAGATGACTAAGACAACCTGCAAATAAAGATAAGACCTTATCCGAAAATGACCAGCATCTGAAGCAGAGCCATCAAATATGCAGGAATTTCTTTCCTTCCACAAAGACCGGCAGGTAATAGTGGGCACACTCCTCCAGATTATATAACCCCTCTGGGACAGCATATAGGAAGAATAAGGATTCCAACACTCCAGTAAATCCACAATCGACTCTGGCATAACCCATGCAGCCATGCTATCTGGAGACGCTTGAGAAAGAAGGACCAGATTGCAGAAGCCACTGGGAAATGCAAGAAAAAATGATTGATCGATTCCGAATCTTCATAGCAAAAAGAGCACCTGTTGGACATCTGGTATCTTTTGGCCATGAGGTTGTCGATGGTAAGAACTCAGCCCCAAAAAATAGCATATGAAAAAACTAGCTTTGGTCGGCAGGAAAGGAATTCAAATATTCTTGAAAGGGCAGACCAGCCCTTCCCCATGGACTAAAAAGTTATTCGCTGACTAGACAGAAAAAATCTCTTTGGCATCCCGAGACCATATCCAGACATCCTCTTGAGATTCTTTCTTAAGCTGCATTTGATCAAGGTGAGTGAGAAGACCTGTCATTGCGTCAAGTTCCCAATCATTGAGATCCCTTCTCAAATGTAAATTCCAGCCCCTAAAGCCATGCTCCCTTTATCAGATTCCAAAGAAGACTGACCCACCAGATGTACATCCAAAAATGAACCCAATCACCCCTACAACTTGGAACAAGACTCCCCTGAGAAACTATTCATAGCCCTTTGCAATGCTTTTACATACCTCCATGGCTCCACTCAATCAGCTTGAAATAAAGATCCCATATATACTTTTAATGACTCTCTGCCACAGATGAGTAGGTTCCGAACCGAACCTCCTTAGCCATTTAAGAAGAAGGGCTCTGTTCAGCTCTTTCAAAGACTGGATACCTAACCCACCCTTCTCCAACCAACAAGATGAAACTTACGAAGCCCTTTTGCCGAGTCCCAAAGGAAATTGATAAATAAATAAAAAGACATCTGTTGTCTGAGCACATTTTCTTTTTAATACAGAGTGTTCCTGTCACTTCTAATTAAACACAGCCAATATCTTTTTGGGAAAATAATATGTTAATAGATAGACAATCTTTCTATGTAGGAAAAGGTTGATAATTTTCCCATTTTCTTCATTTGTGTATTTTTATCTCTTTTGTATATTTGTCATTCTGGTGCTGTAAAGGTTAGTTATGAGGCATTATGATAAACTAACAATTCTGGTGCCATTTGTGTCTGGTCAAATTGGGATCCTGTATATGATGTGATGCTATGATATAGTAAAAAATAATAATGAAATTCAGATAAAAAAAAGAAGTTATTTGATAACGGTTAATGGTTTCAGGTACGGTATATTGGTGTTTCAAATGAAACTTCATATGGTGTGATGGAATTTGTTCATGCTGCAAAAGTTGAAGGACTACCGAAGATTGTCAGTATCCAAAACAGCTATAGCCTGCTTGTCAGATGTCGATTTGAAGGTAAGTCCTTTCTTTGTGGTATTCCATGGGAATAAGGTTATGATTACAAAGCAAAGAATGGAATCATTCTTATGTGCCATTAAGAGCCTTAAGCCTGATTAGTTCGTGTTTTCTTTAGCTAAAACTTCTCCGAGGTTGATCTCCAATAGAGATATTCTCTTCGACTTCCCTCACAACATGGTTGAGGCAAAGACCTAAGAGGCATTCTAATCATTCTCTAGAATTGTTAACAAAATGCATGAAACAAGTTTTGCATCATATAAACTAAGTGTAATGATGATACTTTCATGGTGCTTTCTTCATGCTAGGGTAATAACGTTGGGCAAGTGATGTAGGACAACCTAGGTACTTAAGTAATCTAAGACTGAACTACAGGGAATAGTGGTGATTTGAATGATAGGGTTCTGATTTAATGAAATAAAATAGGGTTTATGGAGTTTTATAGGAAAAGATGGAGAAATCAAGAAGTCATACCTTTTAATGGATGAAAAAACTAAGTAAAGATGGCCGCAAGGTAGGAAAAAGGCTTAGGGATGGTCTATGATTGAAATAATGAAGGAAAGGTGGAGTTGAGATAACCCTAGGATCATCAAGGATTTCATACAGATGATTCAACCAAATAAACTTCCATTCATTCAATAAAACTGAAAATTTACTGTGTTACTCCACTCCATCTTACTAATCCTAGACAAACCTTAACCATTAAGATATTACTTAAAGAGACTTTTCATTAATAATAAAATTAAAAAAACACAACTCTTGTTATATTCTAATACCCTGCTTGTATTATAGTAATCCTTTTTTATATAAAAAAATACCCTGCTGGTATTTTGGTAATCTTTTTTTTTTTGGTGGTATTTTTTAACTTTTCAATGACACTAGAATCAAGTCAATCTTGTTACTTTTTGAGTTTTTTGACTCCCCAAAGGCCTTAAAGGAAAGTTACAAAAATAAAAGTTTCACTTGCTTAAAAATTAAATAAAACCAATGCTACTTAAAGTTAAATAAGAATCCTCCCCTAAATTGGCTAACAAGAAACTAACCTTGATTGCCACTTTGTAACTGAAATCTAGATATTTCTTAGTGCTTTTGAATTTTTCTCTCTTGTGAGGTGGGGCATACAAAAGGGCCCACAAAATAGCTAGATGTGGTTGCATCATTCTCCCTGGGTGCAGATAAATTAGCCATTGAGCTTGGAAATGGGTTGCTTCTACTAAACTCTTTACTCAATGATCGTACTTGGCTTCACAACAAATATAACGACTGTGGTGGAGGACCAAGAATTGACTTCCTATGCCATCCATCTTACTTTAATGGGGAATGCTTTTTCTCCTTTGTACAGATTGAAACCTGCTTTGCCTTGATAAAATCACACTCCTATTTTTCACCCTTGGCATAGGAGTTGGTGAAGATGAACTTAGAACGGCATTCCTAGGCATGGAAACTAGTACAGTCAGGGTTGTGTTAGGCACTGATGGGATTGGGGCAGGTTGATGTAGGATACAATTGCAGAAGTCAAAAGATAATTAAATAATAACCCAAAATGAAATACTGGTAATTTCGACCTAGGGGCAAATCTGTAATTTTTCCAGAAAAGTGGAAAATTACCAAATACCCCTGATGTGCGTCAGAAAATTCCCAGATTTTAGGGGTGTAACACGTAGACCTTCAGGGTACTCTCCTCAAAATTTCATGAATTTTGGAGGTCTCTAGCTATTCAAACTAGAAAAACCTCACTTAGACCATGCTCAAAAATTACGGAAACGTTAGAAAATCAAGTACTGTAATCCAGGGACTCAAGCTTTCAAAAATATGATTTTACCTCCTTGAGTATATCCAAATACCTCTTGAAATATGCCGAGAACTTGCCCAGATTAATCCTCCAAAGTTTTTAAAAAAATTCCAAAAGGGTGCTGCCTCAAGGTGTGCCGCCTCAAGGTGTGCCGCCAACCACTGTTTCAGCCTACCCCTATTTTATAGGGGTTGGTTTTATGAATGGAAAGACACCACAGGAGGGGTTGCCCAAGGGTTATGGAGGATATGGTGAGTGGGTTTGAAGAAATATGGAGGGGTTATGGAATGGTGATGAGAAAGGTGATGGAAGGTTTGCTGCTGTAGAGAATTCTGATGAAGAAAAAATATGAAGAAATGAGAGTAGAGAAGATGAGTGATGAAGAATAAAATGAGGGGAATCTTAGATGGAGGCTATAAGAAGATGGAATGAAGTCAATGGTGAGAAGGGATGAAGAAGGAGAGAGAGAGGCGTGAGAAGGGGAGAGACAAAGAGAGGGAATTTAGGGGAGTCCAATGACTTTCACCCTAGGGATAAGAGTAGGCCCACGGCCACACAAGGTTTCAAAACCAAATTTTTAAATCAATAATCACTATCTTATTTCATTGCATAACTCCCTTTAAATAGGGTTTACAATCCATCAAAATAGTCATAAAATTTTTAAAAAAATCCCTAAAATCTAGTTTCTAAAATTGAAAATTTGGTTGCCCACTTTAACTAAATTTGCTAGCCAAGAAAGTGGGCCCCACATGAAGTAAAATACTCCAAAATATGAGATATTTTGTGTCTCACATTTTGACAAGGTGGACCCCACCAAAATTTAAAAAAAATCTCATACTTTTGTGGGATTTCCTCTTAAGGTCATACAGCTTTGATGTGGGTCCCTCTTGAGTCAAACTTCAAGTCCAAAAAAGGACTCCAAGCCATGCACACGACCAGCCAATGTGTGAGCCCCATTATTTAAATCCCAACATTTAAAAAAGAACTAAATAAACTCTAAAAAAACTCCCTAAGACCCTGGCAATATTTGCCTTATTTTCCCTACTTTCTTCATGAAAAAAAACCAAAAAAATACAAAATTATATGGCCTTAAACCTGGCCTTCTCTTGGCGTGGCACATAAACAAGCCTAAAGAAATTGCCCGCATCACAGGTGGAGTTGTTTATGACTCTTAGAGGGAAACTGTTATTGCCTCCAAACTGGCATTGATGGGGTCCAAACACGACTTGATAGAATTCATTGTGTGCATTAACAAAGCTTTGTATCACCCAATGCATTGGAGATGGAATTAGTCTTGGAGGCAATAGAGATTTATATAGAAGCCATAAAAAAGAAAAAGAAGAAAAAAAACTGATCTAGGAAAAAGAATCTTTTAGCAATGAATGCCAAATTGATGTAGGACAACCTAGGGATTTAAGGAATCTAAGATGGAACTACAAGGAATATTTTGAGATGCTTGGACCATGCCGTGCGATACAAGATCTATGATTGAAGGATGTGGGAGCTCTGCTTTTTTCTAGAAGGGGTAAAGTTCTATGAAGGACAATTCTAGCTGCAGGGATGTGGTCTATCTAGATGGAAAGGAATGACAAGGTTTTCAAAAGTTACGCTGAATCAGCCTATGGGGTGGCTAATAAAGTAAGGACAGGAGTTGTATGTGGGCCAAGAACTGTAAGGAATCTTGGGGCTGTGGAATGGGAGATAAATGGAATGGTAATGGAAGACACTGATTCATAAATCATAGGTGTAAAGTTTTTGGGTGTTTTTGTTATTTTTGTTTAGATTTGCCAGGTGGGCTTTGCTTTGTATAGTTGTTGTTCTGTATACCGGGTTGGGGATCCTTAAATCCTTTTTATTAATATAATCTTTTTAGATAAACTTCTCATCCATCCTGGTTGGTCAATCATACCATTTAATTGATTGACAGCCTAAACCTTTCTGTTACTTCCTCTGCCTTGAAAGTCCTGATGTATCTATTGATGACTAAGATCCTTGAAGGACTAATTAGCTGAAATGAAGTCCAAAACCCAAACTGTTCAATGATAAGAGAAATGCCATTTCGGAATATATATATATATGTGTGTGTGTGTGTGTGAAGATTCCTGCTTGTTAAGTTGGT
>JAOXJP010231294.1:0-10651 GCA_025762735.1 Platanus orientalis | reverse complement strand
AGTTAAAGCCTTCATGGTCTTTGACACCCCTATGAGTTCACTTATGGACATAAGTGACTCAAGCAGTGAGGATGAGGGAGATGACAAAGAAGATGAGGAGGTCTATGAGGCTTAAGAGGCCTTCAATGAACTCTTCATTCAAAGTGTTGAGTTGGAAAAGAAAAACAAGTAACTCAAGAGGGAAGTTAATGACTTGACCAAAAATTCAAAATCCCTTGATGACACCATCTACATCATCTGAAAAGAGTTTTCTTTGGAAAGTGAGAAGGAAAATGATCTTTCCAAAGAAGACCATATGCCTCTATGTGTCAAGGAAGAAATGAACCAAAAAACAATTGACTTAGAAAAGAAGCTCAGTGAAGCTAAACTATTTATAGGCTTAGAACAAGACAATAGGAAACATGAGAAAATAAGACTTCTTAAGAACAATAAAAAATTGTCTAACAAGGTTGGTGAGCTTGATGAGAAATTCAAAACCTTAGAAGAAGAGAAGGATGAGTCAAGTAGTGATGGCTCACTCATCCAAGAGTTGGAAGACTAAGTCAAAATCTTAAATGAGAGGAACAAATCTCTCAACTTCACTTGTGCTCAACTCATAAGGAAGTCCTTTGATTATCTTTGACAAATCAAGGAGCTTGAAGAGAACAAGAGGAAGAACATTGTTATGCTTACCCAAGGGAATAGGAAGTTTGAGAAGATGCTTAACATGGGCAAAGAGTATGGGGACAAGACTGGATTTGGTTACAACTCTGAGACAAATGCTTCCTCCTCAACTCAAGGACCCAAGAATGGCTTTGTTAAAGCCAAAGGATCTACTCAACTGTCTCCACAACTTTTCAAGAAGGAAAGTGAAAAGGTGGAGTCACAAAGACCTTATCAAAGGTCAAACAAGGTTGAGAAGAGAACATCTACCTCACTCAAAAGTAAAGTACCTATGAGTCAAGGTATAGATTATGAGAAATTCATGTAACCCCAATCAAGATCCTATGCACAAGTGGTTGAGAGTAGACCTCAATCCAACCAAGCATCTTCTTCTAAAGGAGCTCAAGAAATGAGCAAACCTTATTCCTATGCTAGGGAGGCATGGAATAAATTTCAACCCAATAAGGCTTCCACTTCAAAAGGATGTCAAGGGAATGCCTCTTCTTCTAGCATGACTAAAGGACAACCTAGTCAAAATAAACAACCTAGAAGATCCCAACAACCCTTCTATAAGGAGCGATCTAGAAGGAAGATAATACAATCATAAACACCTAGGGAGGCCCTATTTTATTGCTTCTATTATGGCTTAGAAGGGCACATCAAGGTGGATTGTAAGAAAAGGACAAATGACATCAAATCCCAAAGAGTGCATGCCTCAAGGAAAATGAAAAACGGGAAGAATGTCAACAAAACAAACTATTTTCAAAAAGATGAAAATAGAAACCTTCAAAGGAAGAAGGATTTAATAGAACACCAAAGTGCTAAGAGACAAGGTCCTAGACACCCCTTAAGAAAAATGGAGTGGGCAAGAAATGATGAACTAAAGAACTTAGTCATCCAAACTTCACTAAGAGCTGGAAGCACATCAAGATTGTATCTTGATAGTGGGTGTTTTAGACATATGTCCAGTGAAAGGGAGCTGTTCACCCAACTGAAGGAAACTCAAGGTGGATATTCCACATTTTAGTGATGGAAACACAACCAAGATTCTTAGCGTAGGAACTATAGTAACCCCCGACATTCCACAACTCACAGAAGCTCTTTATGTCCAAGACCTTAAATACCATTTGATAAGTATAAGTCAAATTTATGATAAAGGCTATAAAGTGAATTTCGGTAAACATGGATGTGTGATTAAGGATCACAAAGAATACAACATCCTAGCCGAAGGAGTGAGGACAAGTGACAATCGCTATGTCATTGTACCCCATCCTCAATAAGGGGACACTTGTCTTATAACCTAAAAGGAGGAGACCAATCTTTGGCATCAAAGATTAGGACATCTCAACTTTCAGGATCTTGCAAGACTTAGCAAGAGTGGAATGGTCAAGGACTTTCCTAAGCTAAGCAAGATTGATAATCCAATTTACAAAGGATGTCAAATGGGAAAGAAAACTAGAGTTTTTCATAAGCAGACCACACAAATAGGAGCATTTAGACCCTTAGAGTTACTCCACATGGACTTGGCCAATCAAACTAGAATGGAGAGTCTAGGTGGTAAAAGATACTTCATGGTGGTGGTTGATTTCTCAAGATTTACTTGGGTAGCATTCCTAAGAGAGAAATCCAAAGCCTTCAATGAATTCTTGAACATTTACAAAAGAATTCAAGTAGAGAAAGAATTGAACATCAAGCGTATAAGTAGCAACCATGGAAGAGAATTCGAGAATAAAAAATTCTCAAATTGGTGTGATGAGATGGGAGTCAAGCATGAGTTTTTAGCTCCTAAAATTCTTCAACAAAATGAAGTTAGTGAAATGAAGAATAGAACTCTTCTTGACATGACTACCTCTATGCTTACAAGCAAGGATCTAGCTAAGAGATTTTGGGCTGAGGCAATCAGCACTGCTTGCTATGTCTCTAACCATGTTTATCGAAGACCTAGTATAAACAAGACAACCTATGAACTATGGAGTGGGGATGAGCCAACTGTGAAATACTTTAAAGTATGGGGCAACACGTGTTACATCCTTAGAGATAGAGAACACTTGAGAAAATTTGATAAGAAAAGTGATGAGGCTATTTTCCTGGGATACCTCACCTCTAGTAGAGTGTACTGTGTCTACAACAATAGGCGTCTCACAATGGAAGAGCCAATCAATCTAGCGGTGGATGATATTAAGTCAACAAAAGTGTACGTAGATGCATTGGTTGTGTTCTCAGATCATGAAGCTGAGCCATCACCTCCAAAAGTGATTGAAGAAGCTCATCAAGGCCAAAAGGAGATCTTATCTTAGTTTAGCTTTGATGATGAAGTTGAAGAGGTTCAACATCATACTAAGGTGAAGAGACTCACTAAAGGATTGTCTCGAAGTGACATCATTAGTGATGCAGACACTGGAGTGAAGACTAGGAGACAAATTAAGAATATTCTGAGTCATTTCTGCTTCACATCCAAGATAGAGCCTAAGAGTGTGAAAGATGCTCTCAGTGATCTAGATTGGATCATGGTCATGCAAGAGGAACTCAATCAGTTCAAAAGGATTGATGTATCGTTCATAATTAAGAGACCCTTTGACAAGAATGTCATAGGTACCATATGGATCTTCAAGAACAAATTTAATGAACATGGTACAGTGACAAGGAACAAGGCCATGCTTGTGGCAAAGGGGTATACTCAAATTGAGGGCATTAACTTTGAGGAGATTTTTGCCCCTGTTGTGAGATTGGAGTCCATTAGGATTCTTTTATCTATTGTTTGCTACTTAAAATTCAAGTTATATCAAATGGATGTAAAGAGTGCCTTCCTAAATGGGATATTCCAGGAGGAAGTATACATTAAGCAACCTGAGGGATTTATGGACCCTCACTTGCTAAACTACGTAAACAGACTTAAAAAGGCTCTATATGGCCTCAAAAAAGCTCCAAGAACTTGGTATGAGAGGCTTACCGGATTCCTTTTTGACCACCATTTTGATAGGGAGAGTGTGGATAAGACACTCTTCATCAAGAAACAAAATGGTCACATACTTATAGTGTAAATCTATGTTCATGATATCATTTTTGGGTCAACAAGTGATGAAATGTCACATGGCTTTGTTTAAACAATAAAATCAGAATTCGAGATGAGTATGGAGGGATAACTTAAGTTCTTTTTGAGTTTTCAAATGAAGCAAACACCAAATGGCATAATCTTGAGCCAAACCAAGTTTGCTAAATACCTAGTGTCAAAGTTTGGATTACATGAATCCAAGCTAGCTAATACTCCAATCAACACAAGTGGCAAGATCACCAAAGATCTCGAGGCTGTTGAGGTAAATTCTACATACTACCAGAGTATTATAGGTAGCTTGTTGTACTTGACAACAAGTAAACCTGACATATCCTTCAGTGTAGGTGCATGTAAGATACCAAGAATCTCCGAGGGAGTCACATCTTAAAGCGGTTAAGAGAATAATCCTCTATGTCCATAGGACAATAGATTTTGGGTTATGGTAATCATTTGACACCATATCTGAGATTATGGGATACTCAGATGCTGATTAAGCAGTCGATGTGGAGGTTTGCAAGAGCATGAGTGGAGGTTGCTTCTTTGTTGGAAAAAATCTTGTTTCTTGGCATAGCAAGAAACAAAACTCAATTTTTTTGTCAACTGTCGAAGTTGAATATATTGCAGTTGGTGGTGGGTGCACTTAGCTTCCCTGGATGAAGCAAATGTTTAGAGATTATGAGTTGTCATAAGGAACCATGATTTTTTTGTAAACAATAAGAGTGTGATTGACATCTCCAAGAACTTGGTTCAACACTTAATGACCAAACACATAGATATTAGACATCATTTCATTAGGGAATTGATGGAGGAGAAAGTGGTGTCCTTAGATCATGTGAACACATGATCAGTTTTCAGATATTCTGACAAAACCCCTTAATTCAAGGAAGTTTGAATATCTGAGGAGTGTTATAGGGTTATGTGCCATGGGATGAGTTTTAAAGACTCAAACTTGAGTGCTTCACATGATGTGGCCAAGCACATAGACCAAAAGTGGGCCCCACTCCTTTCACACAAGTTGTTGAAACAAGGGAGATTCAACATCTATGATCGATCACTAGGCTTGTGATAGATCATGAGGCATGATCGATAACAAACCCCATGATCGATCATGAAAGCAATTTTGTACAAAAATTTGTATATGAATTCAAACCCGCTTTAAAAGCCTCAAACTACATTTTTTAGGTTCATTGCCAATAGAAATAAATCATTTTAGCTTCTCTCCCTTCTATTTTGGTTTTTCCCTCTCCCGTTTCTATAAATTTCTCCTTTATGGTTGCCTTCTCATCACCAAATCACTCAAGATGGTGCAAAAGAAGCATGTCAACTGTCCTTCTAAATCATTAAAGGGAGGTGTTGCTTATAGAAACCCCACAGCAATAGACAAGGGGAAATAGCCCATAGGAGAAGATTCTCAAGCACTTAAGAGAACCAAGGGGCATATGGTAGATGATCTATCTCAATTTCATGACAAAAAGGCTTGGGAGACATTCAAGAATATCTTCTCCAAGTGCCAATTCATCATTGAGCACAACATGGATGTGGAGGTGCTCTAAACCATGGAGGTATTTGAGCTGATGAAGGCACGTGGGTGGTTGTCCTACTTCAACCTCCAAGGACCCATTCAGGACGATGAGGTCCGAATCTTCTACAATAATTTTTTTAAGGAAAACAACACTGACTACTCCTACTCCATGATCTATGGGCGTCTCATCATCATGAATCCTGACTACATAGACAAGCTCCTTAGGATGCTGAGGCATGTAGACGAGATCGAGTTCCCCATTCACTGGCTTACCCCCACTGAGAAAGGAGATTTAACTAGCTAGCTATGCCTAGAGTACATTAGTTGGGGCACCAAGCTCCCCTGCAAATCCTACTAGCCAGTGGTCAAATTCCTTGGCCGAGTCTTCTCCGACAACCACATCCTGATGACTCATCACAACCACCTTACCCTCCTGATGACTACCTTATAGACAACATCATTATGAGTCAAAGATTGATCTTCCTTTGGTCATCTGTTATGTTATCCTCAAGACCACAAAGGCCCAACATTCCATAAGGAGCATTCCTTTCCCTGTCTTGTTTAGCAAGATCCTTGTGGCACACAAAGTACCCTTTCGAGTTCTAGCACCGAAGAAGCACCCCACTCTTCCCTTCACAATTGGGATTTTGAAGCGCATAAATTTGATTGAGGATGTTACCAATCCCAAGAAGAAAGGGGTTAAGTTGAAAATGATAAAGGCTGCTTTAGCCTCCACCAAGGCAACATTGATGTCCTTGAGGCATATAGTCATTAGGAAGTTATTTAGGGTTGTTCACAACCATCAGAAGCACAACACCAACTTGAAGTTGGTAGCAACTAGGCTCTTAACTCCAGAGAGCACCGGTGACTATCCAAAGGAGGAATTCATAGATGCAACCAATGAGGACATGGCAGGTTAGGAGAGGGGTGATGAGGAGGAAGAAGGAGATGAGTCTATTGGCAATCACGGGGTGGGTGATTTGGAAGATGATGATGAGGAAGAGATTGTGAAAGTTGAGCTTGAAGGCTCAGAATATGAGGGAGATGGTTGAGCATCTCCTTGTAATGTTTGTGGTGCTTTCTTAAGACCATAGTGGTCATTATATTCTTTTGATTGTTATAGATGATAGTCTCTATTGATGATAGTTTGTTATTTCGTTGTAATGGCCATGACCCATATGACTTTGTTGATATCAGTTGTAATCACTTTGGCTATCATGAAGAGAATGACCAATTACTTTTTGTCTAGCCTTACTTTATCTCATATGCTCTCTATGGTATGATTTTTGCTAGACCCTGCTAATCAATGGCAAAAAGGGGGAAAAATTGCATACTTGGCATTAGCCATGAGGAGTATGTGTATGCATTATGGGGGAGTATAGTATGTATTATGAAGGAGTATAGGTTTACATGAGGGAGAGTGTGAGAGGTTCTATACTTATAGGGGAGAAAGTATAGAGAGTGTTACTTTTACGAAAGTATACACTTAGGAGCCTATACATTATGGGGGAGCATACAAATTTAGGGAAAATACACACATTGCCAATTTTAAAGTAAAAATTACTACTTGTTGCCAATCTTAAACCTAAAATGAACACATTTATTTGCACTGGCTTATATGTTTGCTCATATGAACACTATTACATGTTTTAAAAATATATACTTCACATATGGCTTAAGGAAGGTATGTGTGTTGTTGTGTGCATGTGTTGATGAGCAGGTCAAGATACCTAAAGCTTTGAATGTAATTTAATTTTTTATGTTTATCTTGTATTGGAGGTGATTAGCATGTATTTAGAGGGATTGGGCAATGTACCCTTGTGTTGTAATGTTGGTTTTAAGGCATTGGTGCCTAATGATATATTTTGAGGGAATGGGCAAGTGTGGCCAATGGCAATGGCCAAGGATATGGTTTTTTCCATGGAATTGACAAAGGGGGACATTGTTGATGTAAGAGCATCATTTATGAAATCTATGGGCAAAGGTTTGGAAGAAACTCTAATAGTTAAGCCTTGAAGACCAAGACTCAAGCAGGGCCCCAACACCCAAGAAGGTAAAGGCATGCATGTACTTTCATAGGGTTCATGTAGTATAACCCAAGGTGTGTCTCCACACATGGTTGAACACCCCAAAATGACCATAAGAGGATATAGACCCTCCAAGAATCACAAAATAGTGAAAATACAAAATTCATTGTTTGTGATCGATCACAAACCCCATGATTGATCACAAAAGTAAGAAATAGAATTTTCACTATTTGTGATCGATCACAAACAGGAAAAATGATGACTCAAGGACTTGGCCTTTTCTCCATATTCAATCATAAACATAGGTCCTAAAGACCTCATGATCGATCGTAAAGTTCATGATCAATCATGGATTTTTGTGACTTAAATGAGGCCCACACCATTGAGACACCCTCGAGCATTTATAGGAGGTCATGAAAAATGACCCCATGATCAATCATGGCCGGGTGTTTTAGAAGTCCGCCAAAACTCTATTTTTGAATGGATGGCTATTCTCTTGCACGTTTGAAAAGATTCCAATCCAAGGATTGTGAGCCTTTTTTGTTTATAAAAGAAAAAGTTTTCCTTTAAGAAAAGACACTTCAAGCATTCAAGAGAGTGTTATTTCCTTTGCTAAAAAGAGCCTCTAAGGGTGAAAAACCCTCTTCCTCTATTGCTTGAGCTATAAGCTTGAAAGTTCCTCAAGAAAATCTCTCTTGGTTCCCTCTCAGCTAAACTTAGCTAGCATTTTTTTGAGAGGTATGGTTTGGATTATTCCTTTTGGAAACCCCTTTGTGGTTAGCCTAGCTCAAGGAGCTCTAGTGCCACAACTTGAAGAAAAAGTGGGTGTATAAGGTAAACTAACTTAACAAGGAGCACTCCCACATGTGGTAAGAACAACAACATCAACCAACTTAGTGGTAATATTTGTAATTCTCTTTGTATTCATTTGTATATTTATTGATCCTCTATTGCCTTGTTACTACCTAAGACACTGGAAGTAGTGCACACTCGTTGGAGACACCGAGTGTTGTTGTGTAGCTTTCTTTTGAGCAAGTAGTTAGGTTTTGTATGTTGACCTAGGTTTTATGTGACAATCTAATAAAATATACCTAGGCTCGGTAGTGAGCTTTAGAAGAGTGGATGTAGTCCTTTGTACCGAACCACTAGAAATCTTGTGTTGTGGATTGAGTGTGTGATTAATTGTTTCTCTATTTGTACTTATATCTAGTATTGCTTATTAAGTATTTGTTTAAATACATGAGTAAGCACATTGTTGCACATACTCACTTGAACTAATTTTAAGAAAATTAAAATCAATCCCAACATTGGCAGGAAAGTGTAGAATAATTTTTATATCCTATTCACCCCCTCTAGGATAACTTTATAGACATTTCAGTTTTAATGTTTGTGGTAAGAGACAACCATCAATTAAAATTATAGAAATTAATGTATTTATTTCAATGGTAGATATAATCTTCAAGATAAGCATAGTAAAAAATCCTCCCACCCATAATGCTAACTATAGGACCGCATTCGCACACAATAGGAAACCCCCAAGAAACCCCTTCCACCCCTTACATTATCGAAATCTCTCTCTCTCTCAATTATTCCCTTCTTCAAGTAACTCCCAAGTCTACAACTCGAAAACCCTTGAACCCATTCCTCTTTGCTTTGAAGAAGGTATTCACCATTCATTAATAATGATGCTAGATGTTAAGATTCCCGAATATTGTCTAAATATCCTCTCCTGATTTCTCTCTAATTTGCCATCTATGCTTGATTTCTCTTTGTTCACTCTTTATTATGTTGCTTGATTTTGTTTCCCTATTTTGCTTTTCCAATTTGGGGATGAACTGCCCCTATAAATTAATGTAGATGCCATATGGCAGAGCATTAAGGAATATACAATTGCTTGAGCCATTAAGGAGGCCTAATCCCCTAGAAGAGATCATCTCTCTCTCTCTCTCTCTTTTTCTTATTTTCTTGCAATTTCTTTGATTTCATAAGTACATAGGTTCTTATCATTTGGTATCAAAGTGAGATTCTGGGAGGTTATGCTGTGCAGACAGGGCAATTATAAAGGTGGTTCCATTTCTGGGTTTGTCTATTGCTGGTTGCTATGAACCAACATGGTTGGAAAGGGGAGTGTTTGGCTGCTATTCAAGTGTGCTTCTTTGCCCCTATGTCCTTCTAGTGTTCCAGTGTAAGGCTATTTTAGTTTTACTATAATCTTATTATTCAGGAAAAAGAAACAAAAATAAAAGAGAAAAAAAATTGTATGCCCTACCCATATAACAAATAAAAGGAGTTAGGTATTTTTGATTTAGAAGCATACATCATGGCCTCTAATGTAATTCTTGACACAAGGGAGATACTCCATGTGAGATGAAGTTTGATTAAAAGTTTCTAGAGCATTTGCGAGAACTCATTAATGACTCCATCACACAAGCTCTCAACAAAAGGGAGCATGTGCGGAGTATTGGATTAGTTGTGTCTCAAACTCCACCTGAAATGCGTGCTCATGGAGATCCGGATCATGGATTTTTGCATATAAAGATGGACTTTCCACGGTGGGATGACGATGATCCATTTGGTTGGGTATCAAGGGCGGAATATTTTTTCGCTTCCATCGGACGCCAGAAACATCTAAGGTGGAAATCATAGCAATCAATCACAAAGGTTAAACAGTCCAGTGGTATGACTGGTTTGAGGCATGCCATGGAATACCCACTTAGGCAGAGTTTACAAAAGGGATCCTTGTTCAGTTTGGCCCCTCAACATTTAAGAACATTGACGGTGAACTTGCAAAGATTTGGTAGACCTCTTCAGTCAGTGAATATCAAAGCTGATTTGAGTGTCTATCCAACCACGCTTGCAATTGATTTGAGAGATAGTTGATAGGCACCTTTATAGAGGGTCTTCGACCAGAAATCAGAGGAGAGGTCAAGGCTTATCGACCGTGGACCATGCTAGATGAATTTTAGTTTGCAAGGGTGTAGGAAGAGAGGCTTAGTGATGAAGTTTGTCTGATTGTCAAGACGTCAACTAGACTGGCCATTGTAGGAAGTGGTTCTTCTTCTACCATGATAAGAAAAATAGCTTGGTTGACCCACGAAGAACTTAAGGATCACTCAATGAAAGGGCTCTATTGGCATTGTGATGAAAAGTGGCATAAAGGACATAAATGCAAATAGAGACGACTCTTGGTAATCAAACTAGTGGCAGAGAAAATAGATCTGGAAATGGATAATGAAGAGTTTGATTCAGAAGACAAGAGAACTTATGGTAATGAAGATGAGGTGGCATACACTGTGAAATTCCAATATTTATCCTAGATGGGGGTGAATACGATATTTAAAATTCTTTTCAATTACCCCAAGTTCAATTGCTTATTTTAATTAAGATGTTTAATTTATTCAAGTTAAT